>VZTD01004314.1:291337-354421 GCA_013397725.1 Rhagologus leucostigma
ACATCCTCCGGCACCGCGGCGCCGCCGCCGCCGCCTCTCCGCGCTCCGGACCGGCCGAGAGGGGCTTCGCCGCCCGCCCGCCGGCAGCAAACCCGCCGAGCCGGGCTTTAAATTGATAATAACCACACTAGAGCCCCACCGGTGCTGAGAGGCGGGAGGGATCGCAGAGCGGCGCTCAACATGGCCACTCTGCTGCGGAAAATCGGTCTGATCCGGCTGCACAGCCGGGACACGGAGGACCCCAAGCACCACCACCACCACCGCAGCAGCAGCCAGCAGGGCTCCTCACTCCGCGGCAGGGGCAACCAGAAGAACAGCAGCAACAAGCCGCAGCCGCAGGGCCCCCTCGGGGGCGGCTGCAGCAGCAGCAGCAGCGAGGGCAGCCCCGGGGGCCACAAGAACAAGAAGGCGCCGGAGCCGGCCAAGCAGCCCCCGCAGCAGGCGCGCTCGGGAGTCGGCCGGGAGAAGCCGCGCGAGGTGGGCAGGGAGCCCGGCGCCGGCAAGGAGGCGGCTCAGCGGCCCGGTCCCGGCTCCGGCCCNGCACTGCACGCAGGTGCGGACCCGGCGACTGATGAAGGAGCTGCAGGACATCGCGCGGCTCAGCGACCGCTTCATCTCGGTGGAGCTGGTGGACGAGAGCCTCTTCGACTGGAACGTGAAGCTGCACCAGGTGGACAAGGACTCGGTGCTGTGGCAGGACATGAAGGAGACCAACACGGAGTACATCCTGCTCAACCTCACGTTCCCCGACAACTTCCCCTTCTCGCCGCCCTTCATGAGAGTGCTCAGCCCCCGCCTGGAGAACGGCTACGTCCTGGACGGCGGGGCCATCTGCATGGAGCTGCTCACCCCCCGCGGCTGGTCCAGCGCCTACACCGTGGAGGCCGTCATGAGGCAGTTCGCCGCCAGCCTGGTCAAGGGGCAGGTAGGGCTCCCTGCTCGGGGAGGAGCACACGCATCCATCGCTCGGGGTGAGGGTCCGAGCGGTGTTCGGGTGGGAACCCCAAAGGCGGCCAGCCCGCGGCTGAACGCGGCCCGGCCCGGTCTCCCCGAGGACCTGGTGTCACCGGTGGGGCGAAGGCAGAGACACACGTGTTTGGCTCCGGGGTCCCTTCTCGGGCAGGTGCGGCAGAGGTGCGGGCCAGCTTGGAGGGACGAGGAGCACATGCATCCATCGTGTCCTCCCGCCAGGCTTTTGTCCCTGTGCTTGGCTTTGCCGCCTGTGGCACACCAAGATATCGTGCCCGTTACCCCTGATGGGCACATCCTTCGCCCCAGAGCAAAAGGGGGCTCTCCGGGCTCCAGTGGGGTTTGGGATTGGAGCCTCTTTCCCTTCACCAACCGGTCGGCCATACTCGCTGGTCTCTTGCTTGCAGTGCTGCCGCTGGCGGAGGGCGCGACGCTGGAGCTGCTGCCCCCAGGTCTTTGTCTGTGCTGTCCCGCATAACATCCCTCCGGGGACAAGGGGCCACCCCGGCTTTGGGGCTTGGCACGGCGCGCTGAGGTGTGTCGCCGGGTCACACCAGGAATCGCTGCCCGAGCTGCTGGCAAACTTGTGCAGGTTTCAAATCGTCCGGCCCGAAAGGAACAAGTAATTTGGGCTAGGTACTGAAGCTGCAGCAGCCAGACGGTTCCTGCCAACTCTCCTCTTCAAAGGAGGTGATCGGTTCTCCCAGAGGATCTCGTCTGAGCTGAATCGATGCATTTTGTGGTGCTTTTTTTTCCGCCCTTTTTCTTCTGCAGAATATCTGTAGAAGAGAAGTATTTCATAAGCCATTTTTAATAAATGGGCAAATAATGCTGGTAGGCAGTACCTTTTTATGGTTATTATAGTGGGCAATGCACACATGGCTCTGAAGTGGTGGTTTTCCTGTTCGTGAATGCCCTTGAACTCGGGGGACATGCACAGCTCCGTGTCTGTCAGTAAATGATACTAAGTAACTTCTTAAATTTTAGTCTTGGCGAGGAGATGGGAAAAGAGTAAATAATAGCATGCTTTTTATTTGCTTAAAAGTGAGGTTACTCTTATTTGCGTCTATGGAACTGCTTGCCTGAGCAGAAGTAAAGGCTTGTTTTTCAATAAGACTGAAAATTAATTTTGATTTTTCAACAGACTCTTTTGTAAGTGACTTTTCCTCCTTTTAACCTATTTGATTTGGGCCTACTGCTCCTTTTTTTAATCAGATAGTATTTTTCTCTGCACTTCATTTCAAGAGGTCAAGTTTCCTAGGTCACCTTGGGATATAAAAAAATCTACCAGGAAAAAAAAAAGAATTTTAATTAACAGAAAACTTGGGGTACATTGAAGTTCTGTAACTGCTCTTGCTCCACCTCACTATTTGTTAACCTGTCTCTTTTTAGAGAGGTCATAGTTCTTGTTATTTATTACAAGAATTTAGAAGGACAATGCTGAATTCTCTCATTTTGTAACAATTCAGCCTCTTTCTGCAGTGTTGAATTTTAAAGGGGTTAAATTAATATTTACTGGGATCATAAAATGGCTCAGTGAAGAGAAGCACAGAATTGTTTTATTAGTAATAAATTCTCAGCTATATAATCTGAGAATTTTCTTCCCTAAACCACTTAAGAGATTTTGAGAGAGTAGTAGCAATTTTTGATTACCAGAGGATGTTTACGTGTGCATCATTAATAAACACATTTAAAAAGCAAGAGTTTCAGTAGCATTCTTCTAGAAGTTTGCAAAGTCAATTACAACAAAAAGAGAACTGGGATTAAAAAAAAAAATGTAGAAATAAACTGCTGATGGTAACTTAGTAGTTAAATAGATATAATGTGGCACGTTTCAACCTCTCAGATTGTTCATTGCAAGTGGCAAGGTTATTAGGCAGTACGGTCAATATATTTATTTTCTGGGTTAGAGAGATGTTGCCTGTGATGGGTTTGCTGGCCTGTCACTGTAGCTGGGCTCTGTGTCATGGGAGCCACGTTTCTGTAATTGCACTCCCCTCGTTATGTAATCCCCACTCCATTGCATAATAGGGCTCAAAATACGACTGGCGCTCCCCTATCCCCGTTTCATTTTACAGGTGATCTACTTTTGACCATTTAGTTTTTAAAAATAAAAACTGAGCCGACGGACCGTTGAGGGCTGAGGTGCTGCATTCCCCAGCGCTTCGTGGCCAGGTTTGGGTGACTCCTGCCATGCTGTGGGCAGTCTTGGTGCCTGCAAGGAGCCGTCCTGAACAGCCGTGGCTGTCACCAGGTGAATTGTGTAATTTCTGTAAGCAGCCTGCAACCTGCAATAGCATGAAATATTCAAGATGCTGTTCATCAGCAAAGCTGGAAGGGTGAGGGCCATTCTCCATCGCCTCGGAACGGACCTGCCTGAGCAAATGGCAGCAGCCATCAGGCTGAGGAAGAGATGGGGCACTGTCGCCGCCAGTAAGTCAAAGGGACCTTCCAGAGAAATGTCACTGGTTCCCAGCGCCATGATTTAGCATGAAGTCACTGTGAATACTCCAGCCTGTGACGCATCCAAGAGTGCGCCTGGCTGGCACGGGTGCCAGCGTGAGTGGGCAGGGCTGAACACCTTCCTGCTTGGGGCAGTTCAAGGGATAGAACCAAGGTGGCTCATTTCATGAGATGTTTTTCGTCAGTCCCATTTTGCTGAGCCAACTGTGGCACTGTCATTCTCTGTTGATTCTTCAAAGAGAAACAGCACTTCTTGGTCTGCTGGTAGAGCTAATAGTAACTGTGAGTGCGCATGACCTTCTGTTTTTTGACAAAGTGATCCAAAAGCAGATAAAATAAACATTGAAAATATATTTTCAGGCAGTTAAGATTCTTGACAAACTCAGATTTTTTTCATGGATTTCACAGACATTTTAGCAGAGTAGAAGAGAAATTGAGATAAGTCATTCTGGCATCTCGTGGGTTGTCACTCAGGAGTTGTGTCTGTACGGAGACTTAAATGTGCTACAGAGAAATTAAGAGTTAGCACTTTCCTGTTACTTTTCAGCATTGCCATTTTATGTGGGGAAACTTGTGTCCAAGTTCCCAAACCTGAGCATGTCTCCCAGGGCCTGGAGTTTAAAGCAGGGTGGCTGTTTCTCTAGATTTCACCAAGCAGGAACCATACGCTTCAGGTGACCTTGCTTGAGAGATGCCCTACCTTATGGGATGCACATCCTAGCTTCCTGTCATGAATCTAGCATTGTATTTTTAGATTTTTTTGTCTGTAAATAAGAATGTTTAAAATGGAAGAGCAATGACTTTTCTTTGAATATAACAATTCAGCAGTCCTGAATTTAACTTTTTTTTCCCTCAGTTTTCAAGGAAAAAATGTTAATTAGCAAACAAGTTGGGGTTTGTTTGGTTGGTTGCTTCAGCTATTCAGCTGAGAAAATCAATTATTCACACAGCTCTAGTCAGTATCTTGAGGGGAATTCTCAGTACATCAAAGGCCGAAGACTGTTTATCTGTCTGGGATCCAGAATCCTATTTTAAAAAACTTGGTGTTGTCCTTAACTCAACTGTAGCCTTGCTTTTAAAGGGATGACTTTGTACTTGCTTCCTGCACAGTCAGCTGCTCGCTGGCTCCTGTCATCACAGGCAAGAGCTTGGCCCTGCTGAACCGGCGAAACAGTCGCCGTGAGCCTCTGCGGAGCTGGGGTGCCAGCCAAGGAGGTGGGGTGATGCTAATGAAATAATTTAAATACCAGTTGTTTATCGTCCTGGAGGCAACTGTTCAACATGTCTGTCTAGGCGGAGCTTCCCATTTCTGTCTCTTTGTGTCTATCCAGGCTGTGGAAATGGCCCTTGGACTGTTACTCCTTCTTAGCCTTTTAAAATGATTTATTGATAACTTCAGAGAGAGGTTTAAAAATTAGTCAGTAGCTCTCCACTTCCAGATAATGGTGTCATTGTCACAATAATATTAATAAGTGAAGGAAGGAAGGAAGGAAGGAAGGGGGAGTGGTACCAGTTGAAGGAGAGGGATTTCACAGCTGGAGGTTCATCATGGCTTTCCTTGAGTGACAACACACACGGATGACACCAATGCCCATGTTTCAGGGAGGAATCGTCTCTCTCATTTGAAAACGTGGTAGGTGATGTGATCTCCAAGGAAAAGGAGCAGACTTTGTCCGAAAATAGGAAAGGGTTTTGTGTCTTCTAATAGATGTATTGTTTCTCACTGGACAGAATGATTTGCTGGTGGTTTGGTGGTCATTTCAAAGAGGACAAAGCTATACATACCAGCGTCCAAATAATGCATCAGGAATTTTTTTTTCTGTTTTTGAGAGCAGCAAACAGAGCTGCACCTGATGCCTTGGGGACTTTTGACATAAGCTTGCAGTAGTGCTGACCAGTAGATGCCTTGTCCTCTTTTTTACAAGTCCCTTGTTCTCTCCATGGAGGCTGGGGACAGCCAGCCAAAGGCAGCTCTCAGGTAACTGTCAGCTCTGCAGATTGTCATGAAAAAAGGTCCTCGTTTTGAGGAAAATACTCCCATAGTCTTCCAGTGAATAGGAGGAGCATAAAATTTTTTCCAGGATTCCTGCAGGGAATAGAAGAAACATAAAAATTTTGCCAGGACATATTACAGTAGGAACAGGGAACCCCTAATTCTGAGTATTCTTGCTGTTGTCGGCTTCTATATAATGATTTAAATAAAAATCAAAAGATAGTTTGTAGTTAAGCTTTAATTTTGTATCAGGAAAGTTCCTGAATTCAAATAAAAGTTGTTGGTGTCTAGTACTTTGATCCCTCACGTTGTAACATTAGAAATACCTCAGTGGAACCCTGTTCGTTTGCTTCAAACGTTGTGTGCCTTGTATGACTATTGAACAGATTTATCTTTCCATTTTAAAGATTCTAATATCCCAGCTGAGTTCTACCAGATTAAAACAGCAGAAATGGGCTTGTTTTATGAAAAACAGCTACAGAAGGTAGCTGTTAATCATAGTCTCAATTACTCCCTCTTCGTCCTTTCAAACAAAAGTGTGAGCGAGCAGATAGCAGATGGGACTTGCACAGTGTCCAGGAGGTCAGCAGACTCCAGGTCTTTCAAATATGTATAGCAGAAATTAATTGCAAATCCATGGGTTTTCATACTCCAGATGCTGGGTTTGAGGAGTGTAGCCATGAATAAATCAGCTAATCTCAAAGGCTGCAGAAATGTACAGAGAACACAGTGGTCTCTGAATTATTTGGAGCCATTGTATACTATTAGGACCATAAAAAATAGAACTGTTTTGCTTTTTGCTTTTGGTTAGTTGCCTGAGCAAGCGATGATGGTTATCCTCAAGGGAGGAAATGTTGTTTTAGATCCATGGGTGAAAAACACATCGACTTGTATACAAAGATGACAGAGGAGACAAAGACTGTGTTAGGGGACTTGTTTCCCATGAAAAGGTGTAAATGCTGGGACAAAGAGGTAACAGAATATTGTTTGTCTACAGAGGAAAAAAAGATCTATTGGCTTTCTAAGATGTCTCTTATTTCATTTGAGAAACTTGGTATTGGAAGCTGAAGTTTAAGTAGGAGCATGTGTATTGAGATGCTGGGCCTGATGAACGGGCTGGAAAAAATAATTGTTCATGTGTACTCTGATATATTGCTGTTCTGACCATCCACTATTATTATGCAAATATATTCTACTGAGAGGAATGAAGACACAGGGATTCCAACTCATTGAAATAGGAGGTTGGTTTAACTCTTTTAAAAAGCAGAGGGAACATAATCTCCATTTTTCTCCTTCAAAGCATAAAAATGAAAATTTTAAAATACTTTCAACTATCCTCCTTACTGTTAAAATAGTCATCAAATAAACTAAATCTGTAAATTGAACCAAATTACTAATTTTAAAACATGCTTTTATGAAGGGAGAACTAATTCTTCTTGGCAATACTTAGCTGATCTCCTAAATAAGAATTTGAAAGAATTGTGGCCTTGGGTTTTGTAAGAAAATTGAATTTGCTGAAAAGAACAAGATTCTTCTTCCCTGAATTATGTAAGAAGTGCTCATTTTCTTCGGTGTGAGTGTTCGGGCAGAGAGAACCATGAAGCACTGGGGTGCTTTGTCAGGTTTATTTTATTGAAAATTGTATTTTTCCAAATGCAGGAAGCCTAGTCACAAAGGGTGATGTCCTGAAGGAGTAACCTAAATAACCCGCTTTCTCTTGTGAGGAAGATTTACTCTTCCTTTTACAGGCTAGCCTTGAAAATCTGCAGCTTTCCTAGCATCCACACCATGCCCAGGGATTTCCATGCATGACCGGACACTTCCAGATTGAAGATTTGTAACTCCACAGTAATTCAGCTCCTCATATCCCGGGAGTCTCATTGCCAGGCATGATCCAAGGCATGTCCCCCTGTGGGCATCTGCTCTCACAAAGTGGGACAGTGGTTAAGTAACATAATATTTGCTGTGTTTCTTTTTCCCATCTAAGCTCCTTTGGCCCGGCAAGAGTCAGTGAATGGCTCTTCTTTTCCTTGACGTATTCAGTCCTTCACATGCAGTTTCCAGTTTTCTCTTGTAAATGCCAAAAAAGGTAATGCTGACATTCAGTGCAAAAGGAGATGAGTGGTGGGAGGACTGCTGGGTGCAATTCCTCTGCAGTTAAACAGGGAGAAGATGCTGTGGTAGTTACGCTGGCTGAATGGCTCAAAAAGTGTCTTAGTTGTAAGGTGCACAGGATCCAGTTGTCGCACTTGTAAGTGGAATAGCAGGTTTCTCTTGGATATCATTATATTTTTTGAAAGTGCAGAGTCTGGTCTGAGTTGTACTCCACAGGTCATTTCTGGAGGGTGCTGAGCACTCCATGGTGTTGGTCTTTAACTCCATCTGGAAACAGCAGTAACTGAGTAGATCCTGGAAGTCTCAGGAAAAGGACAGGAAGGACGTGATACTGTTACCTAACCTGGCTCGCAGTGAAATGAGCACTGCACTGGGAACTGAAAGAGTCTGAGCTAGGGAGAAGCGTAGGTGTGCTTCAATGAAAACGAATTTGTAGTCCCTACCAGCGTGCACGGAACAGGTAAGTGGGCACCACACTTCAGATGTTCAGGTGATCCCTCTTCTGAAACAGGATCAAGGTGCCGGTCTGATTTGCCCCATTCCCATTAAAAGTCATACTGAGGAAGGGTACATCAGCTGTGCCTGTCCTCAGCCATATGTGGCAGATGCGTGCCTGCCTCATGCATATGCAGTGACTGTCCTTGATAGTTGTCTTTTTATCTACTTCATGATTTTGTGCATTTTCTTTGTTAAAATCGATGATCCTTATTGATTTTATCCTTTTGCTGCACTGGCTCTCCAAAACCCATGGAACTTCTGCAGTGACTCCTTGATAGAGTTACAAGTCAGTTATAATCCCAAACCTGCATTCAAAGACGAGTGAAAATAAACCCAAGGAAGGAAGACATAAGCCTGCGTTATGAAATGGCCTGGAGCTCAGACGCTTGTCATAGTCAGGCTTTATGAGCTGTGGAATGGTGAGGTATTTCTCCTTTTTCTAGGCTTGTGTTAGAAATGGTAACAAGCCCCCAGCTGAAGTATACAGGACTTGTTTCCATAATACGTGCCTGAGAAAAAACCAAAGCATCCCTAAACAGGAAAAACTGATGTTATTAGTTTTTCAAATTTTCTACGAATTTCTATAAATACTAAATTTTCTGTAAATTTGAAAATATTATTTCCATTAAAATATACCTGGCAATAGTGTTCTACAATTATTTGTGGGAGGAGGTTGTTTCACAGTTTGAGCACTTAGCCTGAGAAGAGGTGATCTGAGTTTAGCTTCCAGGTTTTGCCACTGACTTCAGATGCAGCCATGGGCAAGTCATATAACCTCACTTTATTCCTCTTTCCCACATGTAAAGTATGGACAACCGTTTTCCCAAAGGTCATTTGAGGATCTGTGTTTAAAGCACTCAGAAGTGAGGGCTCTCTGAGTAGATGTCCATGTGCATCAGTATGAAACATACTGCAGTCAAGAGATTGGCATGTTCGTATAAATAGCAGTGGAAAAGCACTTGTGACTCTGATCTTACTGAATTTGGGTTTAACTCGACTAGATGTTCCCAGAGGCAGCCTGCTTTTTACTATGGTTTTGTCCTTTTTTTTTGTTTTAGCATTGTAAAACTTAGGGAAATGTGAAGATAGACATTGTTGTGGTGCCTTTGTCTTTACAGCCTGTCACAAAGGATGGTTGGCTTTGCTTTGGCTGGATTCACACCCATGACTGTGTTTGATTTGGGTAACTTCAGGTTCCTGATGTGGAGGACCTGTGGGCTTATGCAAAGAGTTGCTGTCACGTTCTCATCGTCTCATGTTCTTCTCACTTGGACTGGCCCTCGAGAACTCTGCCCGTGCCTGATTCCACAGAGAGGTAGTCCAGGGAGCTCAGCAAAAGACTGAGACTACATTGCAGAGAAAACGTCCCTCTGTCACCTAGACTAGCAGGTGCCCTTCTGGTGGCAGGGGACAGGGACTGTCTCTTTTGACAGAAGCCCACCATGTTATCATACCTTCAGCCCTGGAAATGCTTGAGGCACCAGAAATGTAGCCAGCGACCCAAATTTTCTTGTTCTTTTGCCAGCACAGAGTTTGTCCCACCCATAAAATGCAGGGAGGGAGTTTCTTAACCCTCATCTGTGCTGAAATCGTGCTGCCAGCTCGGTGCTGACTTAGGGAAAGGTGGGGAAGAGCAGCACAGTGCTCTGTAGCTGTCAGACAGATATTGGGGCTGTAAGCGTTTGTATCGATTAAGAGCTACTGGCACCAGGCTGCACACAGACAAATGAGCATAAATAATTGCTCAGCTGGAACTCAGATTTCCTTTTCCTGGACAAAGAACAGTTACGCTCCCAGAAGGCACAATTTACAGGATGCTTTAAAGCCGAAACTTGCTAATTTTTCACTTCTTTTATGGATTATTCTTAAAAAGGAGACCAAAAAAGGCATGGAAGTACTGCTTTGGAAATTACACATTTGCAGGGAAACGTCACGGTTTTAATTCACTTTTGCTGCAACATTATGAGTATTTGTCTGTATGACTTTCTATACCGCTTTATTTTAGCTATAGCTAATAATCATATACAGTGCAATATAAATTGTGAGCAGTTTTTGAGACATGATTAGCTGTGCCTCATCAGTACATGAAAGAAAAAAATTATAAACCATGTAATTGGGGGGAGAGACTGTGTATGTTGCTCTCTAACAGCGATGTTGTGACACATTGCAATCACTGCACTGAGAGCATGACAGTAGCTCACTTTAGCATCGCTCTGCTTTTGAATGCCTCTCTAAAGCCAGTGGAAATAGTTTCCTCTGAAAGCTTGTTTAAATATTCTAGGATAAGGCTGGTTCAGGCTTAAGCACTGAGTACCTCTGTTCCTTATCAGAAAATGTCTGAGTATGTTTGCATAGAACAGTTGGGGCCCAAAGCCATTAGTCACTGGCACATTATGGAACATGTTAGGTACCAGAAACTCATAGCATGCTTCAATATTTAGAAAATCCATAGATTTTGTGTCATCCACAGAGAAGCCTAGGAGAACAGACTTGGAAAATGGGCATATCCTCGTGGATCATCTTCCTGTCCATGGAGGGATCACCACAGATGCCGTGTCTGGCATAGTGACTTCCTGCAGTCTTTTGCGTGCTTCTCTCTCTCTTTGCTTGTTTTCCGTCTCTTGACATTTACCAAGGGGTGGGTCAGCAGAGCCTGCTGTAGAGATCTGTTAAGACATGGAGGCAGAAAAGGAAACTGTAGCCATCCTGTATCCTTATGCTGGTTTACATGATGGGCCAAGTTTAGCCCCATGTGCAGAAGGCTTATATGATTTGCCCTTGGGAGACCAACCCTGGGTTATTTGCATTGCCGGGACTAATGAAAGTACACAGGGCTGAGGAGATTGTGTTAAGAGTTGTGCTAACATTGTGAAGGTTTGCCTGCTTCTGAATCTCTTAGCTGTACACTACTGGAAATGTACACAGCTTTTTGTTAGCTGGTCCAGGTAAAAAAGTCTGGATGTGACTGAAGGGTTTGCTGTGACATCTCAGAGATCCATAGCACAGGGGCTTACATTGTTTCCACAGTAACATCAGTCCTGTAAGGGCTGATGGCTGAGTACAATAAATCTCTGAAAATTTGGAACCTAATATAGCAGAAGTGGCATCAGGAGAGGAGTGACTACAGCCTTGAAGAGTTCAGGAGCTGGCTGTGCAGTGCCACAGCTGACCTGTGTTGGCAATTCAGCTCCAAGTGTCTAAGCTAGACTTAAAGACCACCACAGGTCCCTTCCAGCCAGTACTTTTGGTGATTGTATGATCCTGTGGAAAGCTGACCTCTGTTACATAGTCCTGTCCTTCTAGGGAGTGCCAACAGGACACACATGGAAGCACACCTGGTACTGTGCTAAAATTGTTGGGTTTGGATCTGTGAGCTACTATCATTGATTCAACGAGAGAGGGAACTCTCTTTGTCCAGAGGAATCCTCTTGAGGCCGTCCTGACTCTGGAAAGACCAGAAGAAATGTCAAGACTTCTTTTCATGACACCATAGGCCAGATGTGGGCAGATGCATGGTCGTAGTGGGCTCAAGAGTTTCAGGCTTCATATTTGGTTTCTGTAGAGGACTTAACTTTGTTTTTGGACTACTTTGTGACCTGGTGATGCTGGAAGAATCGACATGTACCACAAGTACCACATCGCTGATAGTGGTACTGACGGATTTTAAAGAGCTGATAGCTGTTGAGTTGAATATTTTTAAGGTTGTGCTTCAGTGTCACAGAGCATTTATGATGTGTTCACAGAGACTACTGTGGCATCACTTGGAAGTAGAAAAGCTCCCAGATTTGCCCACAGAGGCCGATAGATGTGAATGTGTCATGGTCTAACCTCAGCTGCCAACCAAATACTACACAGTCACTCCCTCATCTCATCCCCTGGCTGGTTGGGGAGGAGAATCAGAAAAAAACCTAAAAACTTGTGGGTTGAGATAAGAAGTTTGATAATTGAAACTAAGTAAAATAGAATACTAATAATTATAATAATAACAACAAAACCCCCAATTGTAATTAAAAAGAGAGAGAGAGACAAAAAGCACAAAAAAACCAAGTGATGTACAATACCATTACTCACCACCCACTGACAGATGCCCAGCCCCATCCCCAAGCAGTGACTGGCCTCTCCCAGCCAAATGTTCCCGGTTAATATACTGGGCATGATGTTCTATGGTGTGGAACATCCCTTTGGCCAGTTCAGCTCGCTGTTCTGGCCATATTCCTTCTTGGCTTCTTGTGCACCTGCTCACTGGTAGAGCACAAGGCACTGTGAAAAATCCTTGGCTTAGTGTGAGCATTGCTCAGCATCAGCTAAAACATCAGGGTGTTAGCAACATTATTCTCATGCTGAATCCAAACCACTACTTCTACTAGAAAGAAAATGAACTCTATTGCAGCTGAAACCAGGACAGGGGAACAAATCATACGTGAGATTCACCTTGGGTCTTTTGCTGAACAAGGCAGGAGGGAGTGGTTGGTCCGTCCGTACGGCCAGGATCCTGAGAAGGCTGCCTGCAGTAGATCGTGTTCCAGGAGGTCTTTCTGCCCGCCGTTATCAGGGTTAGAGACTGGATGCTTATCAGCTGTTTGTGCAAGCTCATTAGTTTGGGCAAGGCCTGGATGAGTGGCATGCGATTGCTCGCTGTGCCACGCAGGCTGGGCACAGCAGGAGCACGAGCGAGGGAGGAGGCGGAGCGCAGCGCACGTCCCCCTGCGCTTCAGCACGGCTGCATAAACCAGTTGGGTGCTGTGGCATTGCTTTCACCTTTCATATGTTTCTAGCTTGTTAAAATTATATCTTGATAAGTACATGAAGTCACAGCAGATGGCAAAAAATCTGAAACGCTGTCTCCAACTCTTTAATTAGGTTTTCAGTTATCCCTTTATGAAAGGCACTCTGTGAGTGTCTGAAAGTATTGCAAGTATTTCAATAAGCTCCTGGTGCGACTTCTCAGAGCTGAAGTCGACACTGATATCTTTACGAAAGGCTTTCTTGGGTTTTCTCTGTTGTTTTTAACCTCTTGTGGAATGTTTTGATCTTGTTCAGATATCAGTTTGATATCTTTCCTTGATGTGGTGCTGGACACATCAAAACATCAGCCGTGCAAACGATCTGTATTCCTTACCCTGGCAGTAGTGACGCATGTGGTTTGGGGATTGGTCAAAATGCAGTTGTGCCCAGCAGAGCTGTGAACAGCACATATTTACATACTGTATTTACCATCAGTGTCGTGTTTACAGAATGCAGCAGCTCACAGGCTCCTGTCCAGAGGTGAAATGACTGAATGTTTAGGTACCGGGCTGAAAATAAACTGTAGTCAGGGCTGGTAGCGGTGCCTGGTAAAATGTTTGACACTTTCTTCTAGAAATGCGTCCAAAATGACGTTTTTTAATTAAACTTGGGAAGAGTTTCCTGGGAACGGCAAAAAGCTAAAAATCAATAAGACAGTAGATACCACCCAAGTATAGGCTTGAAACCGTCGGAACTCTGTGAGCTGAAGTTCCAGCCTTCTGTCTTTTTACCCCAGCTTTACTTGAGGCACCAAATAGGGAAACTTGCAGTCCAGGAGGTTAAATTTTGTCCAAATTATAAACAGCTGACAGGATATTGGTTAATAAGAGACAGTGCTGACCATGCCACCCATACTTTGTGTATAAGCACAGAAATACATGGACTACAGCAGGGTAGAATTAGCTGGTCTTTGATGGTGCAGTTCACATACAACCTGCATATGGTACCAGAGTGGAAGTGGATTTAATGATCCATTGCATTAATAACAAAAAGGTTTCAGAATAAACTCATGAAATGATGCTCCTTTCATCTGATATGGCTCCAGTAACATTTTACATGATGTGATGGTATTTACCACATCATTACACCAGCAGAGAATTCTTACTTTCCTGCTTTGAAAGCCGTACATAGTCGACAACAAACATGTTCACAATGCAAAGGTCCTATTTCCAGGTACAGCTTAGTATTAATACTTTGTTAAAGCTGGGGAAGATGTGAATCATACTGTCCTAGGTGCTATGCATATAATTCAGAAAGGTATCAAAGCCTTAAATTATAAAAAATAATGTGCAGAACACAGGAGATGGGAAATGGATCTAATCCAGAAATTGAGTAGCAGAGTAAGTTTATATTTACTTTTGAAAGTATTTCATTGGTGAGATTTTGAGGACAGCATTTTCTGTGCTGATTTAATCTTCTGTTGCACTTTGTTTTATCTTTTCCTGTGTTTCTCTAAGTGTGATTCAAACAAAACCTCAGATTAGGAAGAAAATACAAAATGTTTTGTAACAACAAAAATATTCCTGCAGAATAATTATGATTGATAATTATATAGGATATAATTATGTATGATAATTATTCAATAAGATTTTAAGAATATGTTATCCAGCTTTATTTAATTATTCCATCTGTCACAACTAAAAATGAGCATTTTCTAAGGAAATTTACGATCAAGGCTCAATTGAGATCCATTCAGATCATCCTTATTTGGGACATATTAATTGCCAAATCTTTTTGGAGATGTAGAAGGTGTCTTGCTGTTTGGTCTGTCAAGGAGTATTTAAAGAGGAAATACATTTCTAGTCTGTAAATGGCAGCCAGGGAGAAAGGCGACGAAAAGCATCGACAGGTAAAATAGCTGTTTTGGGGAAAACCAAATAGGTATGAATTGACTGTGAATAAGTTGAGGTGGGAATTGGAGGGTGTTCGTAATCTTTGGTTAAAGTATGCTCTGAGAGGGAACTGAAACTGCACCGAAAAACGATTTGTTAAAACAGGAGTAGGAAACAGCTTTTTTCTTTTGTGTGTCCATAGTTTTGCTATAATAGGAGCAGTGCTGAACACAAGAGAGCCTCTGCGATATTGTGACAGCTTTCTAGAAAGAAATTGTTTGTCCACACTGCAGACTAATCTTACTCATTTTAGTCTGTAAAAGTAAATGTGATACTCCAAGGACAGATTTTGTTTTCTTTTTTCCGTTTTCTCCCTTTTTTTCCCTCCATATACCTGACTGTTTTCTTAGTATTCATTGCATGCTATTGCAAGTGCCAATTTTTGGTTTAAATTCCAAATTGACAGTAAAATCAGGGAAGCAAAAGATGATTTTTGAGATAAAGAACAGAAAAAAATGAGAACATACTAACTTGGTTCTTAAAAATTCTAACACTGTAATATGGTATCTGCTCATCAAATACCATTTATTGTTAAAAAGGCTTTCAGTGCAATCTATCAAACAATTACTAAAATTACTAGACTAATGACTTTAATAAACTTCTATTTTGTAACAAATCCAGTAGGCATAAATACTTTAAAGGTATTTATTTTATTTTATTTATTTTGTTTAAAGGTATTCATTGTAGAGTGGTATTAATCTGCAGCTATAATTCTTTCTTGTGTCTCTGTTGGTTGGTAATTGACACAGACCAATGTGAAAAATAAGGTAAGCTATTGATAACTCAGTGAAAGTCTCTACTGCCAAACAAGGATTTGAATTTTTATATGGCTGTGCAGTTAGAGGTAATACCTAATTTCAGAGTAATAAAAATGCAGTATGTGCAAATAGGTATATTTTCATTTCTTATCAAACTTGGCATGAAGGCGTAATAAACAAATTAGAACTTTTGATTTAAGATGGAAGCAAGTTGGTTTAAGGCACTCCTTTTAAAAAGGGCAGAGCTGTTCATTTCTCGCGGGTCAGGTTGGAGGAAGAAGAATGGAATGTGTTCCGCGGGATGGATGTGATTTTCAGTGTCCTTACGCGGTGGCAGCGGGGGGTGAGGCAGGGGCAGCCCTGAGAGCAGCCGTGCCCGGGCAGTCTCTGTCTGCCAGGGCTGCCCCCGGCTGGGCGGGAGGGGGGGGCTTGAGGGTCCTCACGCCAAACGCGGCATGCCGGAGGTCCCGGTGCAGCCGCGCGGCAGCCGCGGGTTGCTGCAAGCGGGGCAGCGTGCCAGCACAGGGGCTCGCCGGGAAGGAAAAGCCCGGACCCGTTCACTGAATATCAGTTTAAATCATTTCTAATAATGCATTTGTCTCCTGAAGCTGGGGAACTATGCTTACTGGTACCCGTAAGTGAATGCCTCTTGGCCTGACGCTTTGAAAAGTTAAGCTGTGGTTTCCAGATGCGTGTTCACATCTTTAATGAAGGTTTTCTTTTTGTGTTTGGCGCAGGGCCGTATCTGCAGAAAAGCTGGCAAATCAAAAAAGTCATTCAGTCGAAAGGAAGCTGAAGCAACATTTAAGAGTTTGGTGAAGACCCATGAAAAATATGGGTGGGTCACCCCGCCCGTCTCTGATGGCTGATGTTAGCAACCTGCACTTGACAAAAATGCTGAACAAAAGTACTGTGACATCTCCTCAGTGCTGTACACCGCCCATCCTTTTCTACTTCAGCTTCAGTTACATACCATGAATGTCAAGGAGACATCTAAGTTATTTATGAACAGATGTGTTTACAGAGGGAGAGAAAAAAAAATGCTGTGTAGGATTATATTTCAAGACTGGAGAATGGTCATCATTGAAGTCACTTGAGCGGATGCTGAGATTGCGTCATTTGCCCCCATACAGCCCACATTGTCTTCAGCTTCTTTCCATGACAGCAGCACCAAACAGCAGTACTGGAAAGTCTATCCATTACTGCTCAGTTCATTTAAATGTAAATGAAACAGTTAATATTTAATAGGGAAGCAGTGCATTGCAGGTACATGTTTGCTGTGCTGTTTATCTTTGTCTCCTAGCAGGTCAACATAACTTGAAGATTTGTCTTTATGTGGAACTGTGGTCTGCTGTGACTAAATTTAGACCTCATTTGTGCTCTATATATGACCTTTAATTCATAAATGAAACCAGAATTAAAATGCTGAAAGGTCCTAGTGTTGAAAAATTATTAAGTGGAATCACCCAACCGGTTACAATGTGCTCTCTGTGCTGATATTGTGATGTGCTGTTCAGAAATAAACCAGTGCAGTTAGCTGAAGGTTAGGTGGTTTTTTAAAATACATCCACGCCGGGGCTCAGAGGGGTTGGTCGGTGGTAGCAGAACAATGATTACCCTGCCGGTACCTTCTGCAGTAGCATGTGGCCTGTCAGTTCTTCAAAACAGCAAAACAAACGAGTGGAAATGGACAAAGCAACCTTAAAATTTTATCTGTTTAATTTTGAAATGATATGCCAGTAACGGAGTAAAAATTTTCAAGTCAAATGGAACATGGTTTGTAAGATGATTTGCATGACTGGAATTTTTTTTTTTATTTTCACTCAATAGACATTGTATGTACTTAGAGCCCAGTATCTGAGAAAACCCACTGATGTATATAAATGTCCTATTATTTAATCATTAAAATTTAAGTTTTCTGGTAAACAAATTGAAAAAAAACAACTTTCTAAGGGACTCCATAAAAGCTGAAGGTAATGTTAAGAATGGTATAGAAAAGCATTAAAAATGTGGATTCCGAATGGAAAATCGTATTGGACACGTGCTGAATAAAATCACCAGTATCGTTCTGTTGCCTCAGGAATTCAATCATTTTGGCCAGCTTTTGTATTCAAAGCAGTATGTTTTCTGTTGTGGCTTTCCAAGCACCATATAGATGTATCTGTTGTGGTGGTAATTTAATTGAAAGTAGGACAGTATCGATTGTAAGACTGATTTGGAGGGGGGAAGCAGTGTGTGTTTGGAAGCACTTTCCATTATGTGGCTAACACAAGAACAAATCGAAATGGTTGACCAGTTTCTGTTTCTATTACAGCAGCATTGGAGACTACACAGAGAGCTTGGGGGTCTGGAGTTTGATTTAAAACTACAAGCAGCATAGAAGAACAAAAGGAGGACAGTGGAGTTCAAACACAAGAGAAGACGCAGCAGAGCAGATATTCTTGCAGTACTGGTGCAAAAACACTGCTCAGTTAGGCTGTCAAGCTTTCTCAGCTAGATACTGAGAGAAATAATCAAAGCCTTCACCAAAAGGAATATGCAGGTCAGAGCCACTCAGTTTTGTGGGCATACCTGGTTTCTTGCACTTCTGATCTCCATCAGTAGTTACTTCTCTTTCTCTTCTGATCATTTGTGGTGTGCCTTAACTCAGTTACAAAGAGAAATGCTTCATACCACAAATCTGCCCAGATCTTGCTGTCATTTATGTCACTCTGCTTAATACTTGGAGACAAGGCTATAAGCAGTGTATATATGTACTTTTCCTCTCAAACTGTGTATCAATTCTGTGCATCCAGCAGCAGAATGTGTCTTTTGAGTGAGGAATAACATTTCAAGTAATTCACTTACTCAATTTTTATAAACTTGCTTTGCTCTCCCTTATGAAAGAGAAAACTGGTATGTTTAGTTAAGGACCAAATAATTTGTAATCCCTAGCAGGACTCCCTGAGAATATAGAGAGTGATCTAGCACTGGAAAGCATAAGGTTTATTTCCCTTCAGAAAAGCTCTTCCCTCATCAGCACAGTAAAGTTATGTTAAAAACAGCATGAAGGTGTGGTAAGTCTTTGGGGGGGGATTATTTCATTTTCTGCTGTTTTTTAACCTGTCTCTTTTTTTCTGTCAGTGGGTTATTTTAAATCTTCCTGAGAACCATATCTTTAATATTTAATTAAAGGGTTAGCTAAAAGGAACGTAGTGGGTGGATTGCTACCACTTCCCTCAAACCTACTTATTATGTGTCTTCTTAAGTGTGCTTTAAATAGTTAGAGCAAACATCATCGCTAAAAATCACAGTTACTTTCTGGCTGTAGGAGGTTCTCTGCATCACTCAGCGTCTTGGAGCAGTAGGAGAGGCAAATCAAAAAATCTGGAGTGCTTTGAAGCTGTAGCAGAAGGGGAGCAGAGTGTGTGTGATGATAAGCTGCAGCAACAAATCGTGCGAGGAAGAAAGAAGGCAAAGTACACTGCATGAACTAGGGCAGGATGAAGTTCCTGCTGCACCAAAAATAATACTGCTGCTATTAAAGAGACCGTGGCCTATGGCAGGAGCAGCCTGTGCTGGAGGCATGCAGGAAAAAGGGGACAGCAGGGAGTGCAGAAGCTTTGTGCTTCTGAGCAGGGAGGGAGGGAGGGAGATGGCTAGGAGAGTGGTTAATTAAGAGATCTATAAAGAGAGTTGATCTCTTTTAGGGAAAATTAGTTCACGGTTTTTGTCTAGCTGTATGCTAGACAGGTTCTACTTTCTCTGCAGCAGACAAGCCTAAAAGAAAAATGAAGGAGAAAATTGGGAAGGGAAAGATGTATGAGTGGAAGGAAAAGAGGACGACCTGAGAGAGAGAGAGAAAGTATGGGCTGGAGAAGATATAACTGGGCAGGTAAAACACAGGACCAAAAAAAAAAGACTGATAATTGAAGGATATAAAAACAGGGAGGCAACACAGCATTAGAAAAAGCAGTTTAGGTAGGACATACTGCAGGAACTGATTGCAGAGCTGCTCCAGGTACCTAAGATCCAATAATGTGCTTTTTGTCTGCATCCCGGAAAGTGAGAGCTTCTTCCTTGTTCTATCCTTCTGGCAGGTGAGAAGAAGGATGTTAGGATTTGGAGCTGTGTTGTGGAACTCAAGTCAGGCTGTCACGTCTCTTCTGTGACTGAGAAATACACCCAAGTGTCATTCCCAGATTCTAAATTCCAGGAGGCCAAAATGAAAACAGATTGGACAGTCATCTGCTTGGTCAAAGTTCCTCAGTATCAGCAAAATGGTAGGATTTCTTTTGCAGACAGCAAACCTCAATATTCCCCATTCGTCCAATCAAAAGTCTCCTTAGGATTTCTTGAAAATTAGCAGTCAGCACAGATCCTTCAGCTCTCATTAGACCCATTTTATCAGGAACATTATTTTCCATCTGCTGTCCCCAGAACAGATGATTAATTTGAAACTATCATCTGGGGAGGTGTGAAGCTGTATTGGGAAGTTACTTCCTGGCTTCTTTAGAATATATCCTTTTGGAGGATCTTTGAGTCTGAAAAAGCTACTTGAATGAATACAGGCATTGAGCAAAGCAAGCTTATGATAAAGGAAGAAAGCTGAATACCTAAATGCTAAAAGATTTCCACAAAGAACAGAATTGATGATTTATATGGGAATGTATTTCTATGTCGTTAGAAATTGATCCTAAAAATTCAACAATCAAAACCTTAGCAGTCAAAGACCTCTTGAACTTACGTTGTTTTCTCTCCCAAACACAGCGTGTCTCCTTCATTCCAGCCTAAACTTCAGTCCTGAGCCCAGAGAAAGATCATAGGTGTGGTCTGTTTATTTGGTGCTATGACATTGTCGTATGTTAAAAAAAGAGGCTCGTTTCATTATCCTTGCCCAAAGCAGTACATAAGATCCTAAGATGAAGCTTCTTTCATAAATAGCAGGGTTGGAACAAAGCCTTTCTAGTATGACAAATACATGTGATATGACAATGTAACATATATGTATATAAACTTCTAGAAAATTCATTTAGAAAGATGAACTGCTGAGCAGTGATGGCTGTGATGGCCAGTGCTCTGATGTGCATGCACTTTCCATTCCACAGGAACTTGCAGTGGAGAGAAATCTCTTCTTGATAGGCTGACTGTACAGAGAAAAACACTGTAGAATTAACTGGCTTTGGGATTTAAATCATTAATTTAAATTAAATGGGTTTTCTTCTCCACTTTTTAATTTTTTTTTTCAAGATTTTCAGGCACCCACATGGAGCCACAGTGTCTTCATCTTACACTGGCAGTATGATCAGCATGGTAATTTACATGACTCCAGTGAGGTGGTTGGCTATGAACACACTTCTTGTTGGACAAGTTTTTAGAGGATAACTGACTTCCAGCTGAGTCCCTGGCTGTGGAGCTTGGCAAATGCACTGAGGATTTACTTGTCAGTGTTACGTAGGCAGATGTGATGCATGCCTAGGCATCCCAAAGCTTAGCTGAAATTACGTGGGGAAGCATTTGCATAGTCAGTGTGAAAAGTTTGTCTCTTCCATGCAGGAAGTAATTTCTGGTGAAGAAGTTCCTCTCAAACTGTGCTGTGATCTATACAATAGAATTAAGTAGGCCAACCTGCTGGCACAATATAATTTTCCAGTTACGTTTTCCCTCCCTGACAAGCACCAACTTAAATAGTCTGCTACAGACATCACATTTCAGAAGATGACAATCAGTAGCAATGCTGAAGTAAAATTCCTGGATACTATCTCCTCCAGCCTTCCCAGTGCATTCCTGAGGGGAAGATGTAGCCCTGATCTAAGTGAACAAGCGAGACTGAGAGGGCTGTGCACATGCACTGAGAGCATGCACTGCCCTCCAAAGTGCCAGCTGTGGGATGAGGCGGGCAGCAAGCCTCTGAGCTTACCTAGACAATGTGCATCCTGTCTCATTTTCAAATACTGACCTTGCAAACGCTTCACAAACATGCATTACTTGGATTGAATCGAAGGGTTCAGTATGCCTCTGACCCAAGTTCCTGCTTGCAGAGCAGATGGGTTACTAAATACACACTCTGGGTTTTCATGTAAGTTAGTGACACAGTTAAAGTTTTGCTTTGCTGGCTCTGAAGAATAAAGTGGCTGTCAAACTAGGTCTGAGCACAAATAGGTTGGAAGTGAGTCACCTGCTATTATCAGAACAGTTGCACTGTAGAGGTGGTTTCGTCCTTACATCAAAGGGTGGAGGTGAGGTACGGCAGGGAGAGTCACCATAGGACATTGCAAGAAGTTAGAAAGACAGCCTGCGTCTGTCGTGTGTGTGTGTCCCATATTACTGACTACTCAATTGCACCCTCTTAAGTGTACATTGCTCTGCTTTGTAAATTTTACCCCCTTCAAAGTTTTACTGATATGCTAAGGAAACATTAAGCAAGTCGTGTAAATTTACATTAAAAGCCTTCATTTCAATCTGGAAGCACGCAAATGCCATGCTGACGCCTGTCAAATTTCACCAGCAGCTTCCTCGCACAAGTCATGGACAAATGAGTGATGACGGTAGTTAACACAAAAATAGAACCTCTGTAATTTGGATGTTTGACTTCGTCTTTTCGCTGATTGCTTTGTCTTTCGGTTTGACTGACTGCAGATGAGAACGTCAAGCTAACAGCAGTGGAACTGTCATAGTGTTTGTTTATTTATAACAGTTCCTTTTGTTCATGCTGCTAAATAAGGTGCCAATAAATATTCACTGCAGTTGTGTTTCACCAAATGAGAATTCAGAGATAACTCCTTGGACTCTGAAAACCTCACACGTTATACTCAGTGTTTGCCACCACACATAGCATTCATTATCTTTTGCTGTCAAATATTCTTGTATTTTCTTATTCAGTGACCTCTTGTGTTTTAAATTATTTGTGGTTTATTAATGGAAATATGGGAAGTATGTTGCAGGTCCTCTTGGCAAAAATCAGTGAAATGTAACTGAACCAAATCTAGTTGCCTGGGTGATTTAGATGAGTTCTTCACTTGCCATTTGCATTAGCAAGATCTGCAGACTTCCACTAAATATTCCTCAACAAAACCAAGACTTCAATTCCAGCACAAAATCCATACTGGCATGGATTAGCATGTGTCTTGGGAATGAAAACAGACCATCCTTATGAAAAATTTAAACTATTTATGCCAGCGTAATTTAGTTTTGAAAATGCATGGTAACAATACAACACAGGTAATGCCTTATACTGGATGAGGGTTTAATTATTTGATTATTACATAAATATACTTTCATAATGTATTAATAGAATTTATGATAATCGCAGCAAACTGGGAGGAGTGATTGATATCCTGGAAGGCAGGGCTCACATTCAGAGGGTCTCGGAGAAGCTGAAGGAATGGGCCAGCAGGAACCTCATGAAGTTTGACAGTGACAGGCATTAGACCCTGTATTTAAATAGAGCCACCCAGCTGACCAGGACAGGCTGGGGCTGTCTGGCAGCTCTGCAGGAAAGAACTTGGAGTCCCAGGAAGACAGGAGTTACAAGGGATCAGCACTGCCCCCGTGTCTCGAGGAAAACCAGCCACACAGTCGGCTGCACTGGCAAAGGCATTGCCAGCTGGTCAAGGAGCATGGTTATTTTCCTCACTTGAGAGTGGCTATGTCCAGTTTTGGCCCCCCAGAACATGGCATGTTTTGACAAATTGCAGGGGCACCAAGAGGGTTCAGGGTCTGGAGCCTGTGATGTGCGGGAAGAGGCTGAGAGAGACGCTTCTGCTTAGACCAGGAAGAGAAGGCTGAGAAGGCGCTGACAGCAGTCTTGCACTTCCTAGAAGGAAATTACAGAGAAGATGTATGAAGCCGCTTCTCTGACATGAACAAAGAGCAAGAGGTAGTAGATCCTTCCTTGCAGGAAGCAAGGTTCCAGGTGGATGGAGGGAAGAACCTTTTCCAGCCACGCAAGCAGGCAAGTACTAGAGTAGGTTGTCCAGAAATAATGGAATCTCCACTGTGGGAGATTTTTGAGATTCAGCTGCATAATGAGCTGCATAGTGCCCTGTGTAACCTGATCCATGCTTGAAGCAGGCATTTTGGCTAGAGATCTCCATAGGTCTTTTCCAAACTAAATGTTTCCATGATTCTGTTGTATGTATTATAAAATTCTGCTATTTGGAGATATTGGGAAAACAAACTTTATAGCCAAAAATATGCCTGATTCAAAAAGCTGCTAACCTCCAGAAAGTGTAAAGTATCCCCTTCCAAGCACCCTGTGCTCTTAACTTTACTGCATGGATGTTGGAGTATGAAGTTGTACGAACACCTGTTGAAGGTGTCACTAATTCACACTAAAATTCTTACATACCTACACCAGCTACAACTCCACTGTTACAAATACGTTCCATGTAAATGCGTGTTTCGAGAGAACTTTTAATGCCTTCCCTGAAGAACTTTAAGCTTAACAGGTTTGTCATGTTGTCTTTTTTCCTGCAATGCAAGATTGAAAAATACTTTCCTCAGTAGAAAGCATGGAAAGCAAACCTGGAGCTTACAGAGGGAATCTTCTGCAAGAAAGATCTCTTAAGATAGGGAAAGCGTGCTACTCCAGCTGAAGTTGTGTCACAGTGCAAGTCTTTCATGATTGCTGAGGTGAGCTATCCTTGAGTTCTTTGGGCCAAAGCCCTGTTCTCAATAATGCCCTAGTTTTACCTCCTCTAAACATTCTGCAAATTAATGTCTGAGGAGAAAAGGATTTTGGTGACATTTCTGACAGGGACTTTCTCCTATAATATGTCACATTGTAGAATCATAGAATGTGCTGGGTTGGAGTGGACTACCAGGATCAAAAAGTCCAGCTCCCGGCCCTGCACAGGACACCCCAAGAGTCACACCATGTGCCTGAGGGTGTTGTCCAAACACTTCTTGAACTCTGTCAGGCTTGGTGCTGTGACCACTTCCCTGGGGAGGCTGTTCCAGTGCCCAACCACCCTCTGGGTGAAGAACATTTTTTTAACATCCAGCCTAACTCTCTCCTGACACAACTTCAGGCCGTTTCTGTGGATCTTGTCACTGGTCACTACAGAGAAGAGATCAGTGTCTGCCCCTCCTCTTCCCCTCACAAGGAAGTTGTAACTGCAATGAGGTCTCGCCTCAGTCTCCTCTTCTCCAGGCTGAACAGACCCAGTAACCTCAGCTGCTCCTCGTACAGTTTCCCCTCAAGGCCCTTCACCATTTTTGTTGCCCTCTTTTGGACACTCTTTAATAGTTCGATGTCATTTTTATATTGTGGTACCCAAAACCTCACACAGGACTCAAGGTGAGGCCACCCCAGTGCAGAGCAGAGCCGGACAATCCCCTCCCTTGCCCGGCTGGCGATGCTGTGCCTGATGCCCCCCAGGACACGGTTGCCCCTCCTGGCTGCCAGAGCACTGCTGACTCAGATTCACCTTGCCATTAACCAGGACCTCCAGGCACCTTTCTGTAGCACTGTTTTCCGGCATCTCGTTCCCCAGTCTGTCCATTCATCCAGGATTTCCCCATCCCAGGTGCAGAATGTGGCACTTGACCTTGTTAAAATTCATACAGTTGGTGATTGCCCATCTCTCTAATTTTTTGAGGTCTCTCTGCAGGGTCTCTCTGCCCTTGAGGGAGTCCCTCCCAGTTCAGTGTCATTTGCAAACTTTCTTAGTGTTTCTTCAAGTCCTGCATCCAGGTCATGTCACAGTACAGTTCTTCTGCTTTGCATGTGATGTCCACATTCTGCTGCACAACAGATCCCAATCTGGTAAATACACAAACTTCCCCTGTCCACCTTGTACGGTCAAAGGCTCTACAGGCAGTGTGAGGACCTGGATTTACCTTTCCTTCCCTGCTCCCTTGTGTGCTTTATATCACCACACCTGAATACGAAAGCTTTATCTTATTTCTCTTATTTTGACCCCATTTCTGAGACAAAGTTGTGTTGTCAAGTACCCCTCCCTCACAAGGGCAGTCAGAGCACTTGGAAAAACAAAGGGATGGAACAAAGGGCTCATGTATTCCAAGTGAGAAGCCCTAGAGCACAGCTGGTAACATTGCCACAGTGAATAGTGCTGTGATTCAGCTCCCTTATCCTCTGCATCCCACAAAATGGAGTCATACTGGAAGTGCTGTCAGTCTGAGTGTTAAGGCACTGCAAAAGCAGTTTTGCTGCTCTCGGCAAGCACAAATGGTGCCCATCCTTTTCAGGGCTCCTGCAAACAAGGTGCATCTGTGCTGAGTCGCTTCTCTCCTCTCCTCCATCACCAAGCAGAAAATATCTGACCCTCGTCCTGACCTCCTGAACAGTTGCTCTAAGGGCAGTCAGTTATTCCTGATGTATTAGTTATTCCTAATATTTGGGCTTTTGCTTATATGGATAACTTCCTCCTCTGCCACCCAAACTCTAGTTACCTTAACACAGTTAGCCACGCTGTGTGCCGTCTTCTGGAACAAATAGGAGTGACTGTGAACATTCATAAATCTACTCCTTCACCGATGACATCCATCACTTTCTTAGGCTACGAGATTAGAGAAAGAACTCTGCAAATTCCATCTAACACCTGGTCTAAATTGCGAACTGTTATTAAAAACATAAAAATCGGGAAACAATATGATTATAAGATCTTGCAACGGTTTGTGGGTCACCTGAACTGGGTTTTACCTTTTACCAGGGGATGTACTGAAATGTTAAAACCTATGTACCATGCAATAACTGCTCGTTCTAATTTTGTGTTTAGCAAAACGTACCAAAAGGTATTGTACAAACTCACTATGGGGGTTTGTAGGCTGGCACTCAAACCTACTGAAGTGAGACCCTTACCCAGAGTAGCTACTGATGCTACTCTCACACACGGAGCCATATCCCATATCAACGGCGGGGGCGCGGTGTTTACTTTTACCAGGGTACGTGACATACATGTTCAAGAATTGCTGATGGTGCTTCTTTGTAAATTGATGCTTAAGCCTAAATTTTTAATTTTTATATGTATTTTTATTTGATATTTACTTTTACATATATACATATGCACACATATCTATAGGCAAACCCTGGACCCAAATCAAGACCACAGATGAACCAGACTCTATTCTGGTATTCTTTTGACCATAACACCCATGAGGTTTTCAGACCTGGGGCATAGCTACATAGACATCTTCTGCAGGACTTGGGGCAGAAATAACTTTATCTAGGGCCATTTCTGCTCTTCTTTCTGTATTGGCATTTAATTTGAATTTGATTGGAATTTAAAGGTTCCTTCCCATTGGAAGTAATCTGAAGAGTCCAAGTATTTTGTGAGATTAATTTCACTGACAGATTACACGATCCATCCGTTGCTAGCTGGAGCTATGTACAATTCATGCACCAGCTCCCAAAAAGTGACAGCTGGGTGATGCCCATAATACCCATGGTAAATTCTTTATGGAAAAATCATAAATGTAACTAGACACAGGGTATGAGTGGTGAGGATCCACCATGGTGAGGGTGGCAAAGGAGGAGGCAGAAACACCTTCACATTTTCTGACTGTGTTCCTGGAAGAACTTAGAGATTCTTTGGAAGGAAAAGAACCAGAAGTTATTGCAGCCTCCTGAAGGAGAAGCTTCTCTGAAGCTTTAAGTTTCAGAGAACCTTCTCCTGAAGGAGAAGCTTCAGAAGATGTTGGTTTCTCTTGAAATCTTCTTTTAACAGAGAAGAACATTAATTCCTGCTGGTAAACAAAGCCAAAGAGGGATGGATGATAAGTCAGGGGTTGCCTAGATATTTGAAAGATGACCAGAAAATTCTTCTTTGTAGCTCTTTGTCCTACATTACTTCACATGCCTTGAGCAGCTGTTCAGTTAAATATGCCTTTCCACCTTCCCAGTGTTTTCCCAAGTGATTTGGAGTACATGTGGATTATACTCAAGGGGTCCTGTCGTGGGCCAGTACAGACTGCTTTTCAATGTAAGAGTGCTGGTATGAGGGAGAGCACTCACAAATGTTAGTGTATTCCCTGCATCCTCAGCTAGCAGGCACTTGTAACTGCAGAGCTATACTTGATTTGTTTTTAAGGGAGTTTTGTGTAATGTACCAGCTGGAATGAGAGTGGAAAGTTGTCCTTAAAAAGTAAGTTGAAGTGTGTGTTTAGCTTAATGACCACAAAGAAACATGCTGCAGCCTTTGTGTGGCTTCAAGTTATGATCTGCTGGATCAGAGCAATTCTGGCAGCCATCTCTCAGAGCTAAGTGTATGAATCTGAGAGTAGAGAGCCCTGGTTCATAACAAGGTCATCTCATCTCTGTCACTGAAATTAATTTCAAGAAATAGATTCTCTCTTCAGGACACTTTGTCAAGTGATCTGAGATTTTGCCACATGACATGTAACAAGAGCTCTAATATAATAGAGAAATTGAAGCAGTACTTTGATTTCCCAGTACCGACACCCCTTTGTCCTCTAATGCTGTCCTCTTAAACAAATGAGGAAAGCTTAAGAATACTCATTAACTCATGAAAGTAAACAGCTGGCATATCTAGCTTAAACTGATGTGGGAAAAGCACAGAAGGTTTTTTAAACATTTGGCCAGATTTTTCTCTACATAAGCAGAAACTAGTAAAAGGATAGGACCTCCCTGTTTCCAATAAAAAATGTCTTCAAAGGATCCTTAGGAATGTCCTTAACTTCTTACAGAGGCTAGTTTTACACTAAGGGCAAAAAATTTCTTTTAAACAGACCCCCCTGCCATTGTGCGTTGCTTCCAGCTCCACAGACCTGCCCTGCCCCTGGTTCCCTGATAGCCTGCCAAACCAGGAATACCATTGCTCAGTAGACGACAAAACTGGCAAAGTTTAGTGAACACCTGTAATGTAAAGAGATTATCCTCTGTGACTCAAGCAACTAGTCAAAATGTAATACTTTGTAGTAAATTATTTCAATTAAATTAAATTTTTCAGTCTGGAAGAGAACATTTAGGTATCTTTGATGGAATCCACCCTCTTGTAAGAAAACACAAAAATCTTAGCTTCTCCATCTAAGAAGGAAACAAGCAGTAGGAGACTGCTTCTTATTTCAAAGCTTCTTGACCAGAGACATCTCTTTGTTTACAGGCTACCTATGGAAAAGAGAGACGTTTTCCTTCCCATTTTTTTTCCTTCTCTAGATGAATCATCTGCTAGTGCCTAAGGATAAACCTGCCAAATTCCTTGTGCCGAGGTAGAAGTGGAGGGAGAAGAGTAGGGCAGGGTAAGGGAGAAGAAAGGAAAGCAAAATTAACACAGACCAACCTGTAAAGATGTTACTGATCTAGCCGAAGGGAGCAAATTCAGAGAATCAGCTACAAGAAAATGAATTGAGCCGAGAGAGACAACCACCCTCATGTCACTCCTTCTGCACTCTCTCTTTTTGTCACTCTCTATCAGTAAGGCAAACATCCATAAAAGAGATTCACACAATTACATCTCCATTCCCAGGAAATACCTTGCCCTCCCTTCATGCATCCATTCCTTCCTTCCTGAGCAACATAACACTTTGCATTGAACCTGAGAAATCACTTAAAAGAAAGCTTCACCTTTTCAGAGACAAAAGTAATTAACATCCCTACCCTTAAAAAAAGACAACAAAACCCCATCCATTTTATCAGCACCAGTCACAAGCATGCTTTTTACTCAAATAAAAATAACCTTTAACTTAGTGTAAAGGGACCCAACTATTTCAGAAAGTGGAAAGTGGCCGTATGGAAATTAGTAAGAGTCGATGTCGACTTCAGCGTGATCCATGTGTCATTCTGAAGACATGATGGCTTCTCCAGATTGCTCAGAATGCCACAGCACTGGCTGTTGCACTGAAGGATGCCAGAAGGCACCAGCATTGCCTCAGAGCTGTGCATACCCTTAGGGAGCAGCTGAAAAGGATGGTAATCACAGAATCACTGAATGGGGTGAGTTGGAAGGGGCCTTTAAAGGTCAGCTAGTCCAAGCCCCTGGCAATGATCAGAGTCATCTTCAACTTGACCAGGTTGGTCAAAGTCCAGCCTGACCCTGAGTGTTTCCAGGGAAGGGGCATCCACAGTTTCTCTGGGCAACCTGAGCCAGTGTTTCACTACCCTCATCATAAAAAAAATTCTTCCCTGTGTCTTAGTCGACTTTCTTTCAGTTGGAAGCCATTTCCCCTTGTCCTATCACTTCATGCTCTTGTGAAAAGTCCCTCTCCAGTATTTTTGCTGGCTCACTTCAGGTACTGGAAGACTTCTATAAGGCGTCCCTGGAGTCTTCTCCACGCTGAATGACAACACTCTCAGCCTTTCCTCACAGAAAATGTTCTCCATCCCACTGATCGTCTTGGTACCCTTTCTCTGGACTCACTCCGACAGGTCCATGTCCTTCCTGTGCTGGGGACCCCAGAGCTGGGGCTCCCAGAGCTGGATGCAGCACTGCAGGTGGGGTCTCACCAGAGCAGAGCAGAGGGGCAGAATCCTCTCTCTTGCCCTGCTGCCCACACTGCTTTGGATGCAGCCCAGGACACACTTTGGATGCAGTTTGGTTTTTGGGCTGTGAGTGCACATTGCCAGGTCATTTTCCATCTTTACATTTATCAAAGCTTCTCAGCTTGCAGTTAGAGCTTTGATTTTGTCTATTACTGCACCTGATCCCTCTGCTCATAGCTGATTGAAAAGGAATCTTAGTTTTCACGTTGTTAAGTGTGGAGCAGCTTTGGCTGTTTGGTAACTTTATTGCCAGGGTATTTGAAGGCTCAGAACATGCTCCACAAACATACAGGCTTTTTCTAAAGAATGCCTAACGGTATTTATATGTTGTATTTTAAAAATCTTTCAATATTACTTGCAAATTCCAGTCTGTGTTCATGACATGGAATAAAAACAACTGCTTTATGTTGTGCTAAGCAAGATTTGAAAGAGGCATCTGGTTTGTATTTTTGATGTAATATACAAATGTTGAGATCGGTACAAATTAATTGTCCAGCTGGATGAGAAAGTCATCTAATTCTGTGTCCTGATGGCTCAGAGGGGAGAGTCAGAATCTTGTCCTGGGGATCAGAATGATTCCGTTTGCAATGGAGATGATCTCATTCAACCCTTTGCTCCAAAAAACATCATCTAGGACATTAGCTCAGATTCCTCAGGGCAATATCCTCCTGAATTCCAAATATCTCAAAAGGTGGAGATTTTACCACCTCTCTGGGCAGCCTGTTCCAGTTCTTAGTTACCCTCTGGGAGTTTCCCCTTTTCCTTATGTCCGATTAGTAGCATGGCTGCTGGCTCTTGTCTTCTTTATGAGAACCTCTGACAGGGGCCTGCATTGGTGAGAAGTGAATAAAACCAGTTCAAAAAGAAGGAGAAGAATGGTTACACTTCCCCAGTTTGGGTCTCAAGGTGACATTACAGTGTTTCACCCTCACAGAATCTCCCACCAAGCAGAGGTCTCCCATGAGCTGCCTACAGCAGTACCAAAATCTCACCACCATGTTGCTATTCTCCATCTAAAATTCAAGTGTTTGACCAGTTTTATCTTTTCCTTCCAGTTCTCCTTCCTTTATATTGACTATGGAGGGCCATTTGTTGTGGAATCCTCCACTTACTTGTGTCTCGTTAGGTTCTTCTTCATTCAACTTGCCTTGTAATAGTCTCAGGCTTTAACTAAAACAAATAGCTTTGTAGTCTCCACAAATTTTGCTAACTCACTGTTCACATCCCCTTTCCAAATGTCCACATATTTAATATGTTATGCAGATCACCTGCTGAAGCTTAATGTTTTTAAACACGTTGATGTTTCTAATCTCTTGCCACCCTGAACTGATTTCTCAGTCCTACTCTGCTTCTTGTATCATGGCCAGATTTGTAGCCATAAGAAAATTCTGCATTTTTCCTGAAAGGTTTTTGAATGATTGATTGCATTATGTTGTCCTTTATATCTTTTTTTTTAATTGTTATTATTTTTGGTTTTTTGTTTCAAATGATCAGTTAAACCAATTTGCCAGCTGCAGGCATAAGGTTTACTGGCTCTTGATTCTGAGGATCACCCAGAAAGCTTGCTTTTTTAATCTGGAAAATAAAATAACAAAACCCGCCAGAACAAGACAGACACTCAGCATTTTGTGTCTCCTTAGCCTTCTAGCGCAAAATCAGGATTCAGTGAGAAATTAATGTCTAATATGTAATAGATACTATTTTATATATTATGTATTATTATTATTTATATAGATAGATTGTGTAATTCAATATTATACATATATTTTATACATTCTATAATGTAAATAGAAAAATGGTTTACATTGTGTTATATAATAAACCACAACAATTGAAAGAGCCTTCAGGGTGGCCTAATTACAAGCTTCCAGTACTCGAATGGAGACTACAAGAAAGGAACTATTTACAAGAGCAGGACAGGGCAACATGGCTTCAGACTGAAAGAGAGTAGGTTTAGATTAGATGTCAGGAAGAAATTCTTTACTGTGAAGGTGGCGAGGCACTGGAACAGGTTGCCCAGAGAAGCTGTGGATGCCCCAGCCCTGTAAGTGTTCAAAGTCAGGGTTGGATGGAGCTCTGAGCAACCTGGTCTAGTGGAAGGTGTCTCAGCATATGGCGGGGGGTTGGAACGAGATGGTTTTTGGGGTCCCTTCCAACCTGGGCCATTCCATAATTCTGTGAAAAAATATGTGATGTGTTATTATGTAATTCGATAGCACATAGTATATTCTATAATTACACTAACGTGCATATATTATACACTCCGTTATACAAACCTATAAAAACATACATATAGAGTATATAGTGTATGTGATATAATTCATAATATAAAATACATATTGTTGATCAATAATCAGTAAAATTTTAAAATAATACATTTAAATTATAAATAAATACAAACATTTAACACAAACCTAAATCGTTTAAGGTAATCCGAGTATATATATATATATATTTAATAAACACTGGGTATAAGGTATGCATTGAAGTTTACCATGTGTTATATATCCAGCTTATGCCCAGCTTATGTCCTTTCAGTGTCCAGCTTATGCCCCTTCTAAACTCTCGAGCACAAACCAACTGGGCCTATTGGAACAGGCTACTCTTTTACGTGCCATATTGGTTTGGTGCCTCCTATTTTTTCACCAGTTTGTTCTGGTACTTCCCGTCCTCACAAGACTTTACCATCATTCCCGAGCCCAGAACTGGCATCTCTTCAACATTGTCTGCAGAGGCGGTTGCTGTTAAGAACTTGCCTAGCAATGGCCTTAATTGCTCCCTTCAAGCACCAGAGAGAGCAGCTCTTGCATGGACACATTTCCCTCAGGAGCTGCAGCCAGTAAGTGCATCAGTGCTTCATCACGTTGCTCAGTCCTGGAAAGCAGCAGTTCCAGTGCTGTGCATACACACAATTCCCCAGGGGCATCTTTTCTTTTTAACATCAGATGTTTGACCTTCAAAATCCTTCCACATTCCTCTCACCCGCAGCCAGCTGCAATACTTTAAATTGCTTGTTATTCCTAATGTTGCAGGATTCCTCTGTCTCCCAGCAACCTTTCCCAGCTTCCCAAGTTTCTCCTTAGTGCTTATCCTCTGCCCTCCGACTTCCCATCCTGTTCATCCCTTCTCCCTGAAGCTTTCCCTGCCTCACAGCCTCCCTGGGGGCTCACTGCCCATTTCACCTCCCTGCTAGGAAGCCCTTTGTGAATGGGTGCATCCTTCTGGGAAGAAGCAGCATTTAAGAGCACATCCACAGCCAGGCCACACAAGCTTTTCCCCTGTGCCAGGAAAGCGCTGCGGGGGCGCAGCGCTTACGGAAGTGAGAAGCTTTTACTTGGCATTTGCAATGGTTCCGCTCGCCTACCTCCGAGGAAGCATCGCTCGGGCACACTGCTCTACTCAGGGCTTCTTCAGCACCCTGGGCTCCTCCAGGCACTTCCTACATCCTCCGGGGGCGCAGGGAGGCAGAGGTTTTGTACAGTTTCTTGAACAAGGTCACGCCCCTCCAAAGAACACTGACATAAGGAGAGCTTGTGAAGCTGCTCGCGGAGGCTGCCTTTGCTTTGGCTTCTTTTGGCAGGTTGTTTCTGGGCGTCCCTTACCTGTGCCATACGTGAGAGCAGTTTGGTGCTGGTAGCACGCATTTTCCAGGCAGAAGGAGGTGAGCAGCTCTAGAGCCAGAGTCAGTCTTTCTATCAGAGACCTTCGATCCCAGTCAGGGGTCTGGAGGCAAATAACTGTATTTCCAGTAATCACAATGCATTTGTTAGATTCTTGTTCTCAGATCCTGCTTAGAAACAGTAGTTGGCATCTGTGCTTGGTGCAACCAGCCATAAAGTCAAGTGTTGTCCTTACCAGCTGTTTCAGACTTTTTATATTTTTTTTTATGACTAGCATCTGCTGCTCATTCTTTCACTGTAGGGCTCCTCTATTGGCAGTTTCAGCAGTGAGCCTGACAAAAGTTATCGTCCGTATATTCCCTCTCTAAATCAATGGTAATTTGTTGGTAATCACTCATCTCCTATTGAGACCTCTCTGTTGTCCTATGTACTGTACTTTTTTTTTTTGAGTGTGTTAAAACACATCTACAGCATTTCAGGAAAACACAGTGTTTCAGTACAGCTGTATAAAGTATTACTCCATGTAGGACTGGGGCAGAGTAGCTGGAAAGCTGCCCATCGGAAAAGAACCTGAGGGTGCTGGTTCACAGCTGGCTGAACATGAGCCAGAGTGTGCCCAGGTGGCTTGTATCAGAAGCAGTGTGTCCAGCAGGACCAGATCGTCCCTCTGTGTTCAGTGCTGGTGAGGCCACACCTTGAGCACTGTGTCCAGTTCTTACAACAAGAAGGTGCTGGACCGTGTCCAGAAAAAGGCAAGGAAGCTGGTGAAGGGTCTGGAGCACAAGTCTTGTGAGGAGCAGCTGAGGGAGCTGGGGTTGTTTAGCCTGGAGAAAAGGAGGCTCAGGGGGCTCTTATCGCTCTCTACAACTGCCTGAAAGGAGGGTGTAGCGAGGTGAGGGTTAGCCCCTTCTCCCAAGCAGGAAGTGATAGGACAAGAGGAAATGGCCTCAAGTTGATCTAGGGAAGGTTTAGATTGGATATTAGAAAATATTTCTTCACTGAAAGGGTTGCCAAGCATTGGAATGGACTGCCTGGAGAAGCAGTGGGGTCACTGTCCTTAGAAGTGCTCAAGAGGTATGTGGATGTGCCAATTGGGAACATGGTTTAGTGGTGAACACGGTGGTGCTGGGTTGACAGTTGGACTCACAATTTTAGACGTCTTCTCCAACCTGAATTATTCCATGCTTCTATGAAAGGGTCAGCTGCCTGGGTTTCTTTGGCCATATTTTGCTGAACGGCCTCCATACAGGAGCAGGTAAGCACTGGAGCAGCTGCCCAGCAAGGCAGTCCACCCTGGGGCATTCCCAAGACTCATCTAGACCCTGGCCAGCCAGGGAAGTCGGCCCTTCGTGATGCAGGAGGCTCACTGCACCACCTCCCCAAGTCTTTTCCAAGCCAGCCTGCTCTACTGTTTCCAAGGTCCTACACGCTCGGTTTAGTGGGCAGAGTTGATTTGAAACACAGTCTTGTTTGCCTCAAGAACACAGTCCGGAAATTAATCTAGAGAGACGGAAAATGACATCAGTTTTTTGTAGATGGCTGGCATGCTACAAAGAATATATCAGGGAAATACCTTGTTTCATAATGTTTACCTTTTCAGATTAAATCTGATTTAATGTGCTTTTCTATAAACTTCAGGAAAGAATCAGGCTGAGTTCAGCTTTCTTTTCAGTGTTGTTCATGGAGGTCAATGGCATCACCCTGTTATCCCAGCCCTGTACCAAGGCAGCCTGGAGTACAAAATGTTAATGTTATTCCCTCTGTTCAGACGCACCATTTGAATTACATTATCCCTCCTATTTCTTCTCCAAGGGAACAGCACAGTCTCTGTAATAGCACGATCAGAGATTTCATATTATTTTAACCCTGCAAACCCTTTTGTATGACAACAGTTCTTAACAAAGTGTGTCACATCCATGACCTGTTGCAATTTGCCACAGGAAGGAAAACATTAAAGAATTAGTTCTTTTTTGAGGCTTTTGAGTGAGGTATTATGTGAGCTGTCCGAACACCATATGTAAGTTTGAATCCTGTTTGGACGTGAAAAGCAGAATAACTGGATTCTCCATAGGAATCAAACAAATTGTTCATCAGTTATGATGACTGCTTTTGTTATTTGACACACATTTTCTAGGTTTCTCTTTTTCTCCCCTTTTTTGCCAGTGTTGCTTGAGAAGGCTTTGATTAAAAAACAAAACAATATAAACCAAAACAAAACCAAAAACTAAAAACCAACCAAAAACCATCCCACCAAACAAATTTTTTTATCAGAAAGAAACCCCAGATTGGCTAACATCAGAAGCAATTCAGTTAAAGACTGAAGTCCCACTCACAGGGAAATAAGGCTCAGTTGCTCAGCTGCCTTAATGTTGTCTCTGACTGTCTTTAGGACGTTCCAGAGCACCAGAAATATCTCCATGGGACTGGCTGACATCCTGTGTGACCTACAGGAGACCATCAGCACACACATGTATTATTTCTCTCCACAGAACATTTCTTTTTAAGACAAACTGCTTGTCTGCTGTCAACACCTTTCACCAGTATTTCTTCCCTAGAGAGTCACTTCCCAACTTCCTTGGAACATGCTGTAGTCCCACTAGGACAAGTGCCTCACAGCTGTCATTCCTTTTGTACCGTCACTTCCTTTTTGAGGTAATGAAGAAACTGAATTTCCTGCACCACCTGATTTTACCACACACCAACGAGCAGTGTCTTACATTGCCCCGGTCAAAGCTCAGGCCTGGGCTGGTGCTTGTTTGGGTGGGAGGCCATCCCTTGACCAAAACTGAAAGGGGCATGGGTTTTCCTGTGCTGTCTAGTAACCAGATAAACAGATAATCATGCCCTCATTTATTTTTTTTTTTTTTGAGGGAATAAAAATGTTCTAAAACTGCTCAGATCTGCCCTTTCTATCTGAAATTCACAGTCATTATGTACCACTCATCCTCTGCCTCTAGAGACAACATAACATTTACAGCTGAACATATGACTTAATGAAAACAGCAACAATTCAGATCTGTAGATGCATCACATTATTCATGTGCTGTAGCTCTCCTCAGCCAGCAATGCAGCACTTTGGAACACAGGACACAATTCCCCAGTCTTCTAAGTCTGCAGTGTTCCTGAAGTAACGGTGGTGGCACAAAATGCCACACTGGAGGCTCGTTTCTACCACAGCAATCTAACATTAACAATTTCATCAGCAGTTTCAACTCTTTTATCCTCTGATTCATGATAGAGTTTAAAGAACCATGAAGTTATTCCTCGTGCATTTTGACAGATTCCACTGAATCAGCTTGAATTACAGAAAACAAAAAGCACTGGCAATACCAACCATACACAGTCAGCAGCAGATCCAGTAATTGCGTTGTTAGACCATTGCAGGCTGGTTTAACTCGAGCTGGACATGTACAGGTGCTTCCCTAATCACTAAATGCAATACTTCCATGACTGAAGAGCCAGAGGGTGGGTGAAGCTGTACTCAGCACAAAGTCTCAGGGGGCTGTGGCTGCCTGTGCTTGGCTGAAGGCATTCACCTGGGAAGTGATGCTAGAATCAGAAAAAGACTAAGGTTTGAATCAGCTCTGGAGGGGAGCTGGTCCAACCCCCTTCCCAAAGCAGAGCTGGCTTCCTGGCTAGGTCAGCTTGTTCAGGGCCTCCCTCAGAAAAGTTTTGAAGATCTCCAAGGATGGAGATCCATATCTCTCTGGGCCACTTTGCCCCAGTGCTCAGCTCCTTTTGTGAGGAGTAATTTTTTCCTCACGTCCCACTGAGGCCTCCCTTGCTGCATGTTTGTGTCCTTTGCTGTGAGTCACATCACTTTGCCCTGAGAAGTGCCTTTGCAAAATGCAACTTAGCAAGAGAATTTCAGGATAACAAGATACCATTTTCTGCAGTTTGTTCTTACCTTGTTGAATAGCGCAAAGAAAATGCTGACAAATATATTCAAGAAAAAAGGATCAGCAGATGATTTCAAACTGAGTTGCCTGTTATCTCTTTCGAACCTGCATTCTCTATACAGCAATTAATGTACCTAAAACGATGACCTAGCCCTTTAATAAAATGAGTCTGTTCATGCACACAATATCAGTGAATGTTCTTCCTCTTAGGGACCAGAGGAAGAACAAGATAGAGAGTAATGAAATAAGTTACACCTAAGTAAATTAGACAACTTCACAAATTAGACAAGCCTGATAAACATCATCAAAGGACACCTAGGGAAGTAGCTTTCACAGACTCAGAAGAATTAGCAGTCATCTGAAAAACTGAGTACGGGAGATTAGAAAAGAGCAGATGTCTTTAAAAGGCTGAAAGATGCTGGGAAATAATGGAACAATCAGCTTAACTTCAAGGCTGTCAATCTGCCACCTTTCACAAGCTCTACAGTATTTTCACCAATAAAAAATATAAATCCCGATAGCATAAGATGATTTTGCAGCAATGAATTTAAACCACACCATAAAATATATTATTAATGCATAAAAGAAAAATATTTCTAAGGTGAAGAGCATTTCAGATGAGCTGAGAGCACTTGTCTCTCTATACTCAGATCCAAAGTCAGGAAATTTTAAGATAGGGAAAATGCAAAGTTTAAAATGACTTTAGAAGTCACTTGGGACAAATGACACAGACATTTTTAGTATTTCAGGCTGTTCCCAACTCCTCCTTCACTGCCCTGAAGTATCAGCTGAAAATATGGACACACAGTTGGACGGTGTACCAGACTAACAGCTGGTCAGGCAGACATCCAGACCTACAAGGGCAAGAACTCCTCCTAACACAATGTACAGGAGACCATCTTGTTGCACAACAAGTCAGCTGGTGAAATTGAAGCCTGAGAAGCCATAGAGGAGTTTAGGGCGTGGTTCTCAAGACCCTCCTTGGTAGTTTTCTAGGTTGATGAACCCTGGAAAAGATTCAGGGGAAACTGTCAGAAGTCTGATTGCTGTGTTCCTAAGGACACCTTTTTTCCCTCCAATAAACTGGTATTTTCCAGACAACAGGCATTCTATGAGAGTATTTTGTGGACATATATTTAATTACTTACATATTAGAAAGAAAATACTATAGTCTCTTTGGGCTCGGTCATCCTGCTCATAAGCATTTTGATATGAAATTTGTCTCCTGTGACCTAGCTTATCATAACGAAACAACCAGCTTAGGATCCCTTCAGAGCTACCAAGGACCTGCGGACACCCAGAAAACTGTTCTGGGCAGGATACTATTCACTTAGTAACTACTGGTTTAGGTCCAGCTTCAAAGAATTGCAGAAGGACCTTACAAGACCAAGGCAACTGGGTGATAAAACAGCAAACAAATCTCAGTGCAGACAAAAGTGATTTATGTGGGGGAAAATAATGCTACCAGCACATGTAAAAACCACCAGGTTCTCCATTGCTGCTCAGAACATAATAATGAGGTTATGACAAGCAATTCCAGTGAAACTTCAGCTTGATATTTAGTAGCATGAAGATCACTAGCCAGAGTACAGGAAGACAGAACAGTGAGCACATGCATCCACAAATGCCACATCCTAAGCACCATGTGCAATTCCTCCCCCTGGAAAAGGACATAAAAACTGAGAAAAGTTCAGAAACATTAGATAAAGATGATGAAAGGTCTGGAGCAGTCTCCATGGAGGGAATAAACAAGTTAGCTAGGACCCCTCAGCTTGGAAAAAAAGATGACGGATAAGGGATATGACAGAAGACAATAAAATCACAAGTGTCCCGAAGAAACTAGTCAGCAGTTGCTTGTTGTCGCTTTCAACGCAAGAAGTGGGGATCACTGAACAAACCTACGAGGTGCTACAATACTACTTCACACAACAGCAGGTAGGATTTTGGGGCTCCCTGCTATAGGATGAGAGCTAAAAGTCCACATGGTCTCAGGGAGCAAACTTATGGAGGACAAATACACAAAGGACCATTAAACCCAAAAGACATAATCTCTGGTCCAAGAAACCCCTGAAGTCTGGAAGAATATTCTGGGCAAGGATCACTGTATATTTACTCCATTCTTACATAAATTGTAAGAATTGTTTTTTCATATCAGTTTTCCCTTTGAGAACAGGCAAAAGTCCGTTGTTAACACACCTGAAAGCATTTGAGCTACACAAAAAAGAGAACTAGGGAGAAGTCCGTAATTTCAAGGAATGACAAACGAAAAATGGGAAGAGAGAGGCAAAAAATCAGAGTACAAGGAGGTATTCAGGTGAGGCAGGAGTGTACAGGCATGCTCCCAAGCAATGGTTTGGTGACGAAGTGACTGGAGTTATCCATCCTGCCAAAGACACACATGGATAACTGCTTTAAAGAAAAAATTTGGCTACCGGGGCAAGCACCTATGTAGCCAACGGCTTGCCTAAATGTTAGCTGAATAGAAATACCAAGTGCAGAAGAAAGTTAAATCCGTAACACAAGCAACCACACCCTAGGAAGAAAACCGGATTTTAGTCAAAAAACAATACTCAGGTTTGTTTAAGAAACGCGGAGCAATAAATGAAATACAATTAAATACAACCATGTATTTGGTACAAGGGTGAGTCACAGGTGTGGCACATCCCCCTGGAGGGAGAGAGGTGCGGGCAGGGTACGTACCCCGGTGAGTGGTGGACGCTGCAGGCTCTGCGGTCCCTCCGACCCGGCCCCTGCTGGCTGCGGGCACCACACGTGCGGAGCGACCTCGCCGCGCTCCAGCTGCACAGCCCAGCGGCAAAGGCATGTGGGCACGCTGGCCAACTTTTATTGGGACATTTGTTGGGAATAACAGAACTGCTGTTGTGTCCGTGCCGCTTTGCTGGGGGTTGTTTACAAGGCTTGTCCTGGGCAGAGAGCAGGGAGAGAGAGCGTGCCGAGTTCAGCTCCGGCAGCAGTGCCGCAGGAGCACTCCACCAATTGTTTGCTGGGATGGAGTTGTCCCACTGGAAGAGAGAAATGCTCTGATTTTCCTTTGCCGCAGCTTCTAAAAGGGGTTGTCAGACGAGCTAAATTGCTTCCTTTTACTGTTAAATCTAAAATTGAAATTCATGGGCAGGAATTTTTCAAGGGGTCTGTACACTTTGAGAAGCCTCATTGACTTTTAATAGGATTCAGACCTTTAAGAAAAAAAAAAACCACCTCAGTGGCACTAGGCTGTGGTGTATCAATTTTGCAGCAAATTAAAGTAAGAAAATTCTAACAAATTTCCAAAAGTAACAAATGACTAACATCAGGTAAATGCTAAAGAAAAGCATCTCCTGTGGTGCATTCCTTTTGTTCCCTCCTTAGCTTTCCAGGCTTTTCAGTCAACAGATTTTCTTAAGGATCCAGCAGTTACTGGAAGTTGAGGACTGCTCCGAGCAGCACATCATCAGACTATTCATTTAGATGCACGAATTTTTTGTTTTCCCCTCCACCACATATAAACCCCCTGCCATCAGTGCAAACATCTACAGTCCTGTGTTTCTAAAAACCAGCAATGCTAACTAGAGAAATCTCACAAAATTTTAATAGGGACTACTTACAAGGACAGACTTCATAATTTGTGTTCAAGATCAACGTGATTGCTTATCACTTTTCTTTTGTCTTCCTTTCAAATTATTTGCAGCAACCACCCGGGCAGAGGTTCAGCCACCTGAGTATCAGAGCTGCAGTAGCCGAGAGCTCATCAGAGAAAGACAAATAGAACACACTTATTTCATTGGGCTCCCAGCCTGGGAAACTGGGACAGTGCTTTCAGCCATTACCTACACAGTTTTGTGCATCTTCCTTTCTGGCTATCAAGGCAAGAGCAACTGGGATAGAGCAATTGGTTTAAGGAAACTCGCAGCATTATAAAATAAAAAATACAATAAATCTGCAATCTCTGGATTTGCTTGGAGATATAGAGTGAAACTGCTGAACTGCACAAGAAAATTAGACCCCGAGTTTCTCAGCTGAAATCTCCCACTTGCACTTGACAGCAAAAAAATATACCTCCAAAAAGCCAAGAGCAAAGCAAAATTTCATAGATAACAGGAAAATGGGACTACTGAGAGGATTTAAAATGATGGGCTCTTATTCTATTACAAGTCTAAGTCATACCCAATTTCAGTCAGTTTATGATCCAAGAACCTACTTTTCTTTAGCTCCCAGATAAAAGCTTCCTACTCTCATTTTAGTCTGCCAGTCATAAGCTCAGACAAAAAAACCTAATCAGGACTGTTCATTTTCTATAGTTTGCTTTCTGCTGATTTAATTGTCTGGATTGTCTATATCAACAAGTATTCTTCTCAGCTTAACCTGTCAAACTTGTATCCTTAGCAGAGTCACTGACTGAAAGGAAGCTGAAACTGCTGCTCAGGAACATCAGCAGATACAGTAACAGCAAGCATAATTAAAAACAAATTTTAGTTTCTTCACATAGGTTTTAACACTTGACCTTTTGATGAGTTATGGAGATCATCAGAGCATAAAGATCAGATGGATTCAAATCATCATCATCAGGGCTGAGTACTGCAGACTACAATGACAACCCATAAGTGACACTGGTCTTTCCACCCTTCTTCCAGTCTGAATGCCCAATATGCCAGAATAAACACAAAGATATGAAAACCAGTGTTAAGTTTCATCCTTGAAGTTTCAAGTTGCAAAATCTTTTTCCTCATATACTTTAAGAATTAAAAATTATAATTTGCACACATCTCCACTCAAAAGAAAATTCTGCTGTGCTGCTCTTCAGCCTAAGGAGCTGCCAAAAGAGAACCTGTCCTATCACAGCTCTTGACTCAAAGAACAAACTCAAACCTTAGCAAAATACAAGGGCAAGAACTGATTTTTTATTAACCTATTTTATGGACTCTCGAGAGGAAAATGAGTCCTGTCAATGGCTCCTCACTGCATGAGACTAATATCTCATCAGAGGACATGGCATTATTTCACTTTTATGCCTGTCCCTCAAGAATTCTCCCTTTGATGAAGTAGTTCAAGGACAGACATCAAAAAGTCTGTTGTAGCAAGGTACAGCAAATGGATCCGAGCCACACAAGACTTCATCAATAAAAATACACATGGTAAAATTCCACTTGACAAGCATAACAAATACTTGCATGACTATGGTCCTAGAGGAGGACAACACCTTGTACTGCTGGTCCCTTTCCTTTCAGACCAATTTGACAAAACTACACAGTACTGCTCAAACTAAATCACAAAGGATGGAATTTATAATGTAAGTTTCTGAGGTAGCCAACTTTTTTTTGTTTTTAAGTCAGATTAAATAAATTACCCTTTTAGACCTAAATAACATTTTAAACATCTATTATACAACAACATATATACCACTGTGTGCTTTTTTTAAACTATTATTTCAGCTATAAACAAGTTATCTTGCAAAAATTAGAGATGACTCTCACTTGAAGAACTGACAGAGGAACAGATGACCACAGAAGATCTGAGTGACGGTCACAGACTCTTCCCAGGCACATTTCAAGACAGGAGTCTGAGGCACACTCAGCACACCTGAAGATTTAGTTGACAATATTTACTAGCTGGGTCTGTCAAGCAATTTATCACTCTGAAGAACCTCAGACATCAGTCTCTGGTAAAATGCATTCTGCTTTTTTTTCCCAGGATGCTGTACATGGTTTTATTTTGAATAATTAGGTTGTTAGTCAGATACCCTGTATGTGCACTTGTATGCATACTCACACTGATTCTCTTATCCTTTAAAGAACCTGCAGTTATCAGTAGCGATCAGATCGGGTGGTAGATGGGGTAAACAACCATAGGAGAAAAAATGTTTCTGGAATCTATGTGCTTTGAATGGAACTCCAGGTTTTTCTTCTGAAGGAATTTTTGACCAGTTACACACGTGCAATGCATTTGTGCATACCACTGTTCCATTAAAAATATGGGCTTTAGATTTTACTGGTGCCTGGTCTGTTGCCAGCAACACACACAAAAATCTAGCAATAAAAGGGAGTTTAAAATGGTAAAAAGAAGACACATTTGAAGAGAAATCTCTTTATAGCTTTCATTTAAAATATAAAATAGGTGAAACTTTAAAAGAGGAACATCCCATTCCAACCAAAATTTAAAAATACAGTTTCATGCTAAAAGCAAAAGTCTGGAAGTCAGCCTCATGGAAGCTGCCAAGCAATACAGAAAGAAACCTAATCTTTCACATTACTGGCATCCGTGTCTTTGCTTTCCTGGCTTACATGAGTGTTGGCATTTTTACTAGATTGCTCTAAATCCTCAATTTTATTTTCTATTTCCATAGCACTGTTTTCCACAGGACTCTGGGAAGATTCTTCACCTATTTCTGCTTCCATTTTTGTGACTAAATCATGTTCTTTATCTTCCACATCCATTCCTTCCTCTGTTTGCGCCAGTCTGTGTTGAACTTCTTCCTCAGTTTTGTTTTCCAATTCCTCCTCTTTCCTTTTTGCTTTAAACACTTCAACTCCCATCATCCTCAGGTAATGAAGTCTCTCATTCTTGGGCACAAAGGCACGGAGTGACGTCTTCCCTTGCCAACCACACAGCACTATTGGACACTGAAGATCATGAGGTTTTCTACAAACAAGCAGTTAAGTTCAGTCAATTATGAGAAAGTTCGTCTTCAAAACTTCATTTTATAGCCATACACCAAGTCGGTTCTAACACTGAATGCATTCTGTAACTGTTCACAGAAGATGAAAGTACATTGTTCTTAACTTCAACATCTACACAGGTACCTGCTTGTCGACAAGCAAGCAAGCAAGCCAAAAAACCAAAAACTCAATGCTATTAAATTTCTGCAACAAGCAAAATAATTTTCTGGCTCTGGTTTCAAAACTAATACAAGGAACAGCAAGATGAAAGTTTACACTTAAAAAGTTCTCAAGAGTTTTGTCCACTGAAGTTATTTTGTCTACAAAACGGAACAATAAAAAGTAACTTTTTCCATTCCAAATGCTGGACTTTACAGGGAAACAAACAAATAAATCACATGCAGTGAACTGTGGACCTCTGGCACAACTACCAGCTCTCCTTTATGAAGCTAAATTCTACACCTGTTTTAAGAACTCACAGACAAGACAGCTTCTTTCCTTGTCACATTCTCTGTATCCTGTCTGGCTTTACTGTTTCTCTCACTGCATCTCTATGCCTCTACCTCTGTTTTTGCTGAGTGAAAATAAATTCCAGGTCTTAATAGTGCATAAATGGAAAGAAACACATCTACTTACTCAGGGTCTGGGTCGTACTTCAGAACTATACTTCCCATCGCTACAGGGAAGGGGGAACAAAAACAAAACAGATGTGTTACTTGGTACAATGATAAAATGATTGTAATCTGAAAATGTTCAAGAAAACAAGTTTTCAGACAACCACAGAGCATGACATGGTTAGCAGTTATCTACATCAGTACACTGAACTATACACAATACCAGATTTTATTCCCTTTTTTTTTCAAACCAAAGTATTTATATAGTTACAGAAGCAATTGCCAATTCTGCCTCCTCCAAAATCCCAAACAAACAAATTAAAATACAAAACCCACACAGTGGATTAATTTACTCAGTGAATCTAGCAAGAAACTTATACTCAATTAAAATGAACATAAGAGCATGCCAGCCCAAACTTAGAACATTTTTTCTTCCTATTTTGTCTCATCAAACATGGAAGTACAAGGATCAGCAATGAGTTGGACATAAAACAGTAACAAAAGGCTGAAAACCAATTTTCATTTCTTGAAGCATCCAGTGTAGAGGAAATAAAAGTTTAATATGAGTAGACATTGCTCCCCATATTTAAGAAAATCAAATCTGAGTAACTATATTTGATACATAAGGTCATGACAAGCAATTGCAGATGACAAACAAACAGCTGGAGCACTAACAGGCAGAAAAACCAGAAGCGTATATAAAATCTTTGTTCATCAGATATTTTAAATGCTGCCTCACAGCACTGCTTTGCAGAAGTCATAAGTTTGGCAACTCTTCTGTTCTCTGAAGCTCAAAAACCTTACAGGCTGCAATCAGAAAGGACTACACTATCTAGCAGCACACTGGCTTTCAGTAATGCTTACTTACCTAACAAATATATTTAAGATAAATTTAGTCAAAATTTTTAGCAAACACTGTTTATGTTACAGGATTTTCATCATCTTCTCTGTAAAGTATAAAAATAGTTTTGTGACAGCAAAATTAGCAGGCTTACCCATGTCTTTGACTTTCTTCTGTGTTTCACTGCTAAATTTACTTAAGAATGGATTTTCCTGGGTTAGCAAAATTTTGACATCTTCTATGCAAACATTCATAATCCTTGCATGAATGAATGGGTACAGAGTATAAATCCCCTGTTTAATAAATAAACACAATTATTTCAAAATTCAACCACTACTTTCTGAAGAAAAAAATGTTAAAAACAGTATGCGCTTTCCCTAATACTAGAAAACAATTTTCACATTTTTAACCATACTGAAAATGTAAATTACCATTAATCTGACAAAGTTAATGCCAGCTGTCTTTTAGGCTGTCGAGGAAACCAAAGTATTTCCTTTGAAAACACACTATGCAATTACCTCTTGCGCTAATCTGAATGCACATCCAAACTGTTCACCATCACTGTTGCGAGACCAGACTTTTATCCCCGTGTTAATAACCTGCAAACAGCAAAGCCAATAAGCATCAGTAAGGAGTGTAAGTTCTAAATTACCACTCTGCACTCGTTTTTTCCTCAGCTCTTCGACTAAAAGTTCATTCGCACTGGACACTGAGTTAATGTGAAAATTCATCCAAGGGAAAAAGGAACTCCTGCTATAAAAATGTGGCGTTCTCTCAGCATAAAATGCCTTTTACTTCTTTCCATATTGAAAACTGAAGAGTGTGAGGAAGTGGCATTCTTAAAATGAGGGCAACAAACTATTAATATCTAATTTTAATTTTAGTTTGAGTAAGAATTTTCTGTGTGATTCTGGGAAAGTCAATCAAAGACAGGATTTCAAAAATGTACAAGTGATTGATTATTCAGACACTATATCTATCCTCTGTGGTACTCAAAGTCTCACTACCTAATATAATGCATCAACTTCTTAAAACTTTGTCAATTATGTAGCCATTTCCTGAGTGGGGGATAAAAGAATAATTATTTATCCATCCCAAAGATCTGTTGCAAAGATGTACTGAATATCCTCGAAAATTTTCAAGATTTGACTGGACGAGGCCCCAGAATGTATCTGATCCAGCTTTGAAGTCAGCTCTGTTTGATGTAGGAAGGAAGCCGGACTAGATGACCTCGTCCCAACCAAAATTACACAATGACTTTTGAGACAAATCTTTAGCATTTGCAAGACATTTTCCATAGGGAATCATATTTTTTCCCTCTAATTCACAAAAACTACTTATTATCTCACTGTCGTTCATCTTAACGAACTTTCAAAATGTTTAGTTGTTAAAATTACTTTGAGACAATGTCCCTATGTAACACAGCCAGTAAATAATTCAGCTGAACTTATCTTTTTGGTAGGCTTTCAAAGCTCTTAATACTTTTATAATTAAGGGGCTCATAAATACAATAGAGTCAATGTAAACGTGTAAAGTTACCTGAAGACTACATAAAAATGCTGGCACACACACAGCAGTTATATATTCCCTCTCTCTACTTTTAAGTTTTCTTTCATCCACCAAAAATGCACAGATTTTCATCTCAGAGACTGTTATTTACCTCTCAGAGTCAACTTTTCACCTCTAACGCAGGAGGGACAGAGAGGAAAACATTAATCCAGACTTAAAAAAACTAAAAAAGCCTGTCAGAGGGCTAATCCTCTATGTAAACAGTACGCTTGGCAAGTTCAAGGAGATATCCACTGATGCTTATGAACCATACCTTCATCTTCTCACTATTGTTCAGAAGCACATTCCTTAGCTCCTTAGAAACCATGTACAGCTGCCTCTTTTTTCCTTCTTGAGTTCGAGTCAGTAAATTCATCTTGGGAAATGATGGGTCCAATGCGTAAAACTTCCTGTGGCCATAATATTTGTTTTGATTAACTGAGCAATAAAATCACATACTCAAAATGCATGGGTTAGCCCGTTTCCTCCAGCTATCTCTGCAAACACTTAGCACTTTGGCTTCAGAACACAAAGATTAGACTTTCTAAGCTGCATGACATCAGAAAAGACAAGCTGTTATAGACACTGAGACACACTGGAAAATTTCCAGTGCAAACTCTAGCTGGCGATTTTCACTTAAGTATTTAAGTGTTGAGGAGAGGGGGCCCCGGTGCGAAGTCAGGCAAAAACCTTTATACAAGACCAACGAGAGCCATCTTTTGCGATGAACTGAACTTGAACTACTAATATTCCTGAACTAACAGGAATCTTACTGCCAAAACAGAAACATTTTTTTTCTTACTGGATAGGAAGGAACAATGGATCATCTTCAGGTAGAAACACAAAAGGGTCTTCTTTAAAACCAAACAATTTCATTTTTTTAGATGGTGGTGGTCTAAAAAGAAAGTAACATTGCACTGTCAATTTCAGTATAAGTACTTGGTTTAAAATCAGTATATTCAGTTCATTTAGTCAACACTTGGCTTATTGTAACAACAGTATGCCAAACAGAATACTGGCATTTTCTTGTGCTTCAGTAACACTACACACAATTTAACTTGTTAAAATGAGGATGTGAAGCAGTGCTTTGAAACAGAACTCACAAAAACAAGTAAACAGATTTCTGATGGAGTGATTGTGAAGACAATAAAGATTTTCCAAATGTTAACTTCTGAAAGTAGTTTTTCTCCTTAACAGAGAAAAAAGTACTAACAGACTTTACAAATGCTAATAAGAAAACTGGCTATTTTCCAAACTTGCTGAACGAAAGACAGACAAGACAAGACAGAAAACATCGAAATGAAAGACAACTGAATGAATTCATTAATTTTTCTTGATCGACTTGTAAATAACAAAAGAACTACAGAATACACAGCAATTACTGTCACAGGACAAATACTTAGATGTGGTCCTTACCCGCATACTCCTTTTTTGCTCTGCTCAGTGTCCGGATTTTGCAATTCTTGCATTTTCTTAGATTCTTCATTTTCAGCAAGTGTTGGTTCTTCAATAATACAGTCAGACCCATTACCTGAATTAGCTGCTGTCACTTCAGTATCTCCTGTTCTTTGTGGTAATTTCTGATGAACCTATTTCAAATCACAGTATTTTCAAAAAGGCAGTAGTAGTATCCAACTTATAACAGAAGGCACCTATGTTCTCTCTTTGTATGTGTTTAATTCTTGTCAATTTATATGCAAGTGCTTAAACAGATCCATTCAGGGAGTTAATCTGATTACTAGATCAAGATACCACTACAAATTGCATTTACCTCTAGTACTGATCTGGACAGTTTCGAACCAACTGTCCAAGAAAACTATTTCTGTACCATCTACAAAATCATGTTCAAGCACTCAGAGAAGACTGTTTTAAAACAGGATCTGCTGTTTTCCTCCTAACACTCGAAGTGACACACGCATGCTGCTGCTGCACACCTTCTGTAAGAGTGCTACGATGTTCAACTTAGAACCGCACAAACTATTAGGAGGGTGCTGGCTTCTGAATAAATGCCAGCTACCACATAAATTTTACTCATAAATTGTTCTAACGACGCAAATCAAATAAACACCTAAAAGGGATTCACACAAGAAGTTTTTCTCACGGACATGACAATCTAAGAGATCAAATAAATCACATCAACTTAAAATCCTGTTGACAGGATTTTAAAGACAATGGACAACAAATGGATTAAACTCAGATGGCTGAAGCTGCTGCTCCAGACAGTTTTACATCCAATCCCCGTGCTGCTGATCTGCTAATCTGCTAGTGAATCACTCCTGAGCAACCAGCCACAGAGCAAGATAAACTGAAATCAGAATTAGCTTACAACACAGCAGAAAAAAGCCTTTAGCAGGGGACCACACACAGCTGAAGGAAGTGACAGCTTTAGCTATCCAATATAATCTGCTTCTGTAATTCTTTCAATGCCTTAATTTTAGGGTCAAGATTTATCTTGTTATTTTACTATCATTTCAAAATCCCCTTTCTTTTTTTTTTTCTATTTTAAAAGTTGTCACGCTATTTTTCTTAAGTACTTCATGGATTTAGGAATTTATTTTTAAATGACACACTGAACTATAACTGAAGGGCAGATACAGACCAGTTACAGTATGTCTTCTATTATGTGCAAACTTGAAAAAAATCTTGAAACATTATTAGTAATTAACATTTTATATAATTTAAAAGAAGTTACCTTAGGCTGACGTTTATTCCATGGCATTGGAGATTTCTTTATTAACACAGCCACAAAGAAGCCACCTGTGTTCTGGTGATGTGGCAATATCCTAAGACTAGAGAGAAAAGAAAAAAACTTGCAGCACATTTATAGCTCCATTCGGACTCTCACAAAATACTAGAAGGCCCACATTTATATTTACTTTCAGGATAAGGTAAGTATTCCTAGTAGGATTGTGCAGATTTAATTTATCAAACGAGAAACAGGATCTAAATAGACCATTCTGGCAAAATGACTTGCATCAACGCAACACGTTCATTTCACCATTCACATCTGAGCTTTAATGACTCATTCCTAAACAATATTTTTAGAATAGCTATGGAAAGCAGTTAAAAGCAAGTAGTCACAAGGTTAAAATGTTGAAGTTTTACATACTTTTTCAGTAATTTTGACTGTTTATCTCTATTGAATGCGAAGAATTTGACCTTTTCATGTGAGTACTTATTCCTCTTACACAACTTGTAGTAATTTCTCCTGATTCAATGGAGTTTAAATATTGTGCACTGTCATTCCATATGAAGCAATCAAAATATACTCAGACCTACACAGTCCTATTCTGACCTAATTATAATTTGCCCACAACCATACATGTTACATCAAATCCTCATAAAATCTACTCCAGGAAAACTTACCAGCGCTCCAGGTTCATTGCCTTCAGCTTCTCTTCATCTTTCACTGGAAACATAGTAGGACGTATTTGTGTTTGTCTATTTGAAGGCACATCTTTCCACTCTTCAAACCACTGTCCATCTTTCAGCATCACCTTCAAGGGAGTAAATATAAATACTATGAAGAATATAGGTGATCATTTTATGAGTTCTAATTAAAATACTTGCAAACCAAGTTTCAAATGCCAAAAAGAGAAGTTATTTTCTGGTATAGAAAATTAAGTTCTTCAAAGTGTATTGTTTCTCTGTGCATTGTACATGTGAACTTCAGAGTAGGAGATTCTTGCCAGCTGCAGCTCTTTGCTCCACTTCATGTGCTTCAAAAAGCATGCAGTCAACGTGCAGACTGGTGCTGAATCAGCTACAAAGATCTCTGCTTACCTGCTACAACATGTAAACCACCAAAATCCAGTGGAAGGACAGTGGAGAAATTTATAAGAAGATTGGTGAGCCATTAGATTTACGATACACTACTCCTTTTTTTGCATGAGACTGGCTGTGAAACATTCTGCTATAGGCAGCTTCCAAGCAGTATACAAAGGAAAAGAGCTACTGCAGTCTAGTAAAGACCAGAACTGAGGAATCCCAATTTCATTACATAAGAAATATGCAAGAGTGCAACACAACAGCTTGGTAGGCAGAAAGCTGCACGACACAAGTCACTGACAGAGATGCTTTTGTGGAGAGTTGCTGAAGAACCATGTCCCCATGAATTTTCTAGCATCTGTACCTTTTCTCAGAACACATCTATAGATCTGCTCTAAGACACTGTGTAGACATAACATCACCTCAGTCTGGCTAAGGGTCAAATCTTTTGATGGACTCTTAAGATACAAGCAGAAGATTAGAGCCACAACTCTTAGAGGAAGGCATTCTGAACGCTCTTCAACCAAGGATACCAAAGTGAAAAAAATAAGCCAGGGAAAATTTGACTTGAGAGCTCTAGATGCCTGGTTTTGTACTGGATGCTAAAGCTGTAAGAAAGGCCCCAAATGGGGATGTGCAGGGCAAATGCATAAAATTAAATGAAGGCCCATTTTTGTGGTTAAGGCAACAAAGTAAAGAAGTTGCACTGATGGCAACTTCAGGACTGGCAAGTATGATGAAGTTATTTCATGCATCTCACTGTGATTGTCTTGAAAGTTTAATCAACTGTTCTAGTGGAAACTGAAATGTAACATTTATCTGGAACACAGATTTCAGTATCATGAAGTCTGGCACTTCTCAGCCACTGATCAGATCACACATTGTGCCTTTCCACATTTCCTGAAATAGAAATTACTGTACTTACAGGATTAGTATTTCAAGTCAAAATATGCTACATTTCATAGTGCTAGATGGAGACAAGACAGACTGTACTTCTGAACCGCTCTTCTTTGGAACTCACGACTCAAGCTTGAACAAAACCAACAACAGGAGTGATAAATAACCAAAGTCTAAAAAAATCTAGAACTATTTTGGTTTTACCAGAACAACTGTCTAGCAGCCCTGTCCTGTCCAGTTTTGGTTTACCAGCCTAAATGGTAGGCTGGTGTGACTGGTAGAATGACAAAGCACCAAAGAACACGCTGAACTCTCTTCTATTGCACTTTTTACTGACCACCTGCTAGGGCAGAAGGAAAAGTGTTGCAGAAGCAGATGACCAAAGAGTTAAAAAGAGTTTAAAAGGTGTCTAGAGTTAAAAAGGTGTCTTCCTTCAAGCCCAAAACAATTCACTGGAGTTCACCCACCGTCTGGCTTAAGGAGGGTGCTTACTTCCAAGCACCCAAGTGTTCCTTGAACAAAACCTTATTTCTGTTTTTGCTGTTTCCAGAGATTTACAGTCAACTGATGCTCAGGAATATTCAACATAATCAGTCACAGAGCTCCCACAAAACAAATGCTGTATCAGGAAACAAAAGACTACACCAAGTAAAAACAGCACCAAAGCAAGCAAATACATCCACAATGACATGCTAGCCAGTGAGGCCTGAAAATATACAGTAGCAACAAATAAGAGCTGAAGAAAGTCTGGCAAACTTTCAACACATTTTGTCAGACTAGTTTTTAAAACCTGTTAGGGAGATATTATATTTCAAATTTAATCAGTTTCTTTCCCTACTACTAGGACGGCCTCTTACTTTTTTTGACTATACTCTTAACAAGAAGCTGAAGTGGCTTTGGGTTTTTTTTGCCTCTCCCTACTAGTTTGTTTCCAGAACCAAAATCATTGAAGGCCTGGAATAAAATACAGGATTCTATTAATATTCTAGGATTAGTCACATCATTGCAGGTTTTACAGCTTATTTGTAGAAACAGTTTCACAGCTTTCACTTTCAAATGATTCAAATGGACCGGCTGAAGAAATGCAGAATCTAACATTCACAGACTCTAAAGACAGAGATGGATGAGTAACATTAAAAGTCGCTGAAATTATGTTGCCATCTACAGGCCACATACACACAACACAAAAAGGGAATTGTACCAAAAAAGAACAGGAGACAGAGGAAAGACACCTAGAGGTAAGAGGAGAGCAGATGAGGAGCCAAGAACCTACCTCCACAAAGACTTTCAGCTTAGCTCTCTCCCCTAAACATCAAATCACTGCCATTAATCCAGCTCAACCTAATGCTGTGAAATGTTACACTTCTGAATTTCCCTAGTTTAACACTCTATCACAGACCAAAAACTTCACAAAAATATCAGGTTGAGTACCTTCCATTTTGTAATTCCTGGCATCCTCTTCAAACCTGGTAACTCGGAAGAGACATCAGCAAGTTCTAAGGCACCTGAAATCCCAAGAATATAAATGTTCTTGAAAACAGAATTTAAGAGTTGTGTTGCCAATTAACTTTTACAAAAATAGTCTTCCTTAAAGTTTTAAGACTGTTTTAAGAATACTACTTTTTAAAACTTTCAAGAAATTAAATACTATACAGCTTCTACCACGTACATTAACAAAGAAGGTGACAAAAACTGTTAATAATAACTACATAAGCTGAAACCTGTAAATTAACCAAAACATAACAGTTAGATATTTTTTGTAGCAGCTGCAGAGTAATATTCTATGACTTGTATCATTAAACATCAGTGTTCTAAGCAATGCAATCACTGAAGTTTCTATTCTCATTTACTTAGTTTTACTAGATTTACTACACTGAATAATTATTTTTCAGAAACAACTTCTGGTATAACTAAGCCTTCTGAAATGCCTACGATGTTCTAGTTTCAAGGACTTACAATCTCAATATATTCCAGTGAGAGAGGAAAGAGAATTTATTAGTTTTAAACTGGAAAGGAAAATTCCAAACTGTTTAACACTTACAGGACAAAAGACTCTGTACCTAAAATACGACAAATTACTACAAGAAATATCGACAGAGTATAGCTTAATCTACTGAATAAAAGCTTTAAGCTGTCAAAACTTGAGAAAGAATGATATAAAAATTTACTGTTTAAATAGGTGATCTCCCTAGAGAAGAATAATTTTTAACATTGCTTTTCCGTGATTCTGAATATTTAAGTTATTTAACAGTCAGGTAGGCTTTTCCTGATGTTGTATACAATTTGTCAACCTGTTCTACATGACTATAACCATTTACTCTTACAGTGACAGCTTAAGCAAGTCTTTTAAATATATGAAAAGGTGATACATGAATTCATAGACAAATTCAAAAATGACATCTCAAATGTGATTACCCTTGATGTTTTGCATCCATCCTTTGAATACTCTTGCCTCCCTACAGCATGACTTCAGCTGATGTCTCAAGACTACATCAGACTGATCAGGCACTGAAGAGTCTGTCAGAAGCACTACAATTTCCAGTAGTTGTTACCTGGTACAAAAAGGCCTTCTCCTTCATCCCTAAGGAGAAAGCAATCTCATCTGCTTCACAAGCAGCAGGTAACGCTGTGCTAGAAAGTACCAACAGACCTTCTGGACTGATCTGAACTAATTCTTGATGTACAATGCCCCTTGCAGACCACGGCACTACCTCTTTTCTACTACCTTCTTTAGCTGCACCTGTGTTCAAGTTCCAAGGATAACATTCACTTGCTGGGACACATCATAGCCTCCAAGTACGCCTCAAAATACCTCCACTGAGCAGAGACTAGTTCTGAACATCACAGCCAGTCAAGAGCCTTCCTTCAAAGTATTGAATCTGCCCCAGGTGCTGCAATTGCTGGTCTTCACATCCTACTGCTTTTGCGCTCCTATCCCAACTAGTTCTTAATGCTTTCCAATCTTGTTATTGCTAAAATGAATGCTGGCTTACTATGGCCTTCAATAAGCCAAGCATACTATAATTTACTGGAAATGTGTCTATGCCTACCAAAGAAACTACCTCTAAATAAAAATGTCCTTTCACAGAATCAGAGAATAAGCTGAGTTGAAGGGATCCACAAGGATCGTTGTATTCCAGCTCCTGGCCCTGCACAGGACACCCTAAGAGTCACACCATGTGCCTGAGGGTGTTGTCCAAATGCTTCTTGAACTCTGTCAAGCTTAGGCCGTGACCACTTCCCCGGGGTGCCTGTTCCAGTGCCCAGCTACCACTGGGTAAAGAACCTTTTTCTAAGAACCAACCTAAACCTTCCCTGACACAGCTTCAGGCCATTCCCTCGGGTCCTGTCACAGGTCACCACAGAGAAGAGATCAGGGTCTGCCCCTTCTCTTCTCCTCCAAGGAAGTTGTAACTGCAATGAGGTCTCCCTCCAGTCTCCTCTTCTACAGGCTGAACAGAACAAGTGACCTCAGCCACTCCTCATCAGGCTTTTCCTGCAGACTCTTTACCATCTTTGTTGCCCTCCTTTGGATGCTCTCTAATAGTTTAATGTCTTATATTGCAGTGATTAAAACTGCACACAGGACTTAAGGTGATGCTGCCCCAGTGCACAGCAGAGTGGGAGTAGAAATTAAATAGTCAATTCCTAATTAACCTGCAAGCACTTCAGCTGAAGTGCTGTTTCTAAGACAATGAAATTTCATGCATAATTTGGGGCCAGAATAGTTACTGGCACAAAGTAAACATTACACAAAACAGGCTATCAACTTCCAGAGTAAGTGCAGCTCCAGGAGCAACAGAGCTGCTTCTGCTCTGTAAAAGGCTCAACTTAAAAGTCTGTGGAACTTTTCATGCCAAATCTAATTAGATGCTTCCAAATTTCAGGTTATTGATTCAGAAAAAACAGTATACACCAGCTACTAAATGGGTTACTAAACGGGCTACTAAACCCTACTATGACAAAGTGCTGCAGTGCAGCTTCCCAGCTCATCTCAATTTCTCCACCTCTTGTAACCTCAGCCTTCATATGCAAGTCAAAAATGCAAAAAGCCCCATGAGTTTAAACACCTTAAAATTCCAAGCATGTCAAAATGTGGGTCAAAAGATGCTAAAGATATCGGTGACTCTCACCTAATGGTGTACAATTACCTTGCTCTAACTGCTTAAACTACACACCGGGCTTTTTACTCCTATAGTGAACAGCAGCAATGTTCCACACTGAGTTTTCCAAAGGAATTACGAATGTCAGACACGGACTCCAACCAGTGAAAGCAGTTAGCAGAAGCCAGATAACAGAGACTGAATGCCACTGATCTGTAGAAGTGTCTTCTGTATCATTAACACAACTCTTCTGGTTTTGTATTTGCAGCTGATTCAAGCCCATTTAACAAGACTGCTCATAGCAACACCAATGAAATCCTACTGGTACCAAAAAATTTCTGTAGTTTTGCAAACTAGGAGTGTATTACCCACACTAAGTTTATCACTAGTACCATCATACACATATCCTTTTTTGGGCTGAAGGGAAGGAAAAAAAAAAAGAAGAGTTCCCCACTCTGTTCAAGCTCACATTCTCACCTTGACTCTTTTCCAGCAGAGATGCGATCACAGCTTCATTTTCGATGGGATTCAAGGAACACGTGGAATACACCATTCTCCCGCCTTCTGCCAGCTGTTCAACACCACGGGTTGCAATTCTCAACTGCAATCTAACAGAACACTCTTGGTCTAGCCAGCTATCACTCAGGAACCCAAAAGAAGCTTTACTGCAGACACACAAATGTCCATGGGCTAAGCCAGCACTTGGGGAGTTCTACAGCTGTCAGCAGTACACAAATTACAGTCAGTGTTAAACTAAGCCAGCTTAGTGCAGTCTATACTGCAGACACACTCACAATGACACCTCTTAAATTAAAACAGCAATTAGATCAGGATAACTTTGAACATAACAGTCTCCATTTTGTTCTTTCTAGTGCCCTATGAATTTTATTATCAAGTACTTAACACTAGAAAAATAACACCCCAAAACATGACTCTTCTCAGAAATCCAGTTAAAATCAGGAGTAATCTGGCTATTACAAATATTATGGACAACATAACTTAGCTAGCAGTGGCTTTCTGAGAAAGGTATCACTGAGTTGGACCATGAGCTTAGACCCTACCTGCATGCTTCCAACTAAAATGAAACATGCAATAATGAATGAGTTGCCAAGAAGTAATAGTCAGCTGAATCACAGTAACCAATGGCATCCCCAGCTTGTTATAAAAATACACAGTAAAATGGTCTGAGATATTTCATCTGTGATTCAATCACTACATTTTTACCATGTGCCTGCACTAGGCTAAGTACTCATTCACCATCAGTTTGCATAAATCCATCTCAGGTAACTCGAACCGTTTATGAATGATCTCTAGTAGCCTAAAGACTTCAAAATATCACTATTAAATTTTACAACTCACTGTATTTTCCAACAGTATTTTACCTGCCTAAATGCTAAGAATCCCAACCAAATTATTTGTTCCATTTTATTAGCAACCCTGTCTAAATCAATTCAATGAATATTTCAGTGTCAGATATTGGTAACAATACAAGCAATTTAGATTCACATGCTCCCCTCCTCACATCTGAAACCCTACACTTCCTCTCAATAGCACTAAGATCTTGATTTGAGAGAAAAATTACTCTTCTTAGTGTCTACTTTGTCATATATTAATATGTGAACATATGCAGATGTTAAAGATACAGAAAAAGGACAGAAAAATGAAAGAAGTGCGTATGTGTAGTAAGCATTTTTTACCCATGGAGCTGCAAACTGTTCTGTGTTGTCCACTTCTTCCACACATCAATGTTTTTCCTCATGGTTCCATCTCCACTGCAACAGAGGTTGAACAGATTTGTATTATTTGTGTGTAAAACTCATTCCATATCCAAATCATTCATAGCAGCACAAAACTAACAGTCCCTCTCCCTTATAACTAGTTCTCCTACATTGTTCTGTTTCCTCACTTTGTATTTCAGTGTCCTGAGTATAAGGCCAAAATTTGAAGCCCTTCAACTGATCAAATTTAAGGACCACTTGGAATGAAAAATTTCACCTTGATTCTGTACCCCCACACTGAAAAGGCATTTGGAAGCTACTACAAATCCTAACTCACTAAGCTACTCAAAAAACACAAAAAATTTAGCACTGCACTTAAATCACTACAATCCATGTATTCAAATTTACATGCAAGGTACCTGCAAGGGACGTCACATAAAATCCTGTCATAGAAGAGGATCTCTTTTCTTCCATCAACATCTATTTGTAGGTTAGGAATGCTGGAGGCATCATGATTTACCACCATGATGCACGGACTGTTTAATCTCTTAGCCTGATGAACCAGCAAATAGCAGCGCTTGTTGTCAACGTCATTGGCAATTACAAAACCCTCTGGGAACATAAAATAGTGGGAAAATGTTTCACTATTCAACAGCTAAATAATTTTACATAGTTTATTACTCAATCTTTGAAAGTTGTGTAAACCTTTCACCAGAGATTTTTACTTAAAAGGCTGCTTATGAATAGAGGAGCCCTTACTGAGCATAAAATAACTTAAAGTATGTTGAAGGTTAATTGATGTGTCATAGTCTCAAGAGTTTTAGCTCCCATCCAGTGGCAATAAGACATAGCCAAGGGCCCTCCAACTTTTCAAAGTAAAACCGCTAAAAAGAAAAAAACCCCATTGTCACCAAAGACAATCTCTACATCAGCAAATTTTCAGTAGAACGCAGAAAGAATCCACACACTCTACAACTTTACAGTTTCAATGGGCAGTATTTTCTGTGAGCATCTAACTAAAAATAGAGATTCTGAAGCTTACAAAAATGATAAATATACAACTGCTTTATGTCCAAAGCAGCTTCATCCAGTGTTTGCAGGATACCATGAAACCACAGAGGCTCATGGGCCACCATCTACTAAGTAAACCTGATTTATATACAGAAATTAAGCTCTAATCATATGTACTGTAGTCTGAACTGTAAAGATACATATAATTCATCTCTCTTTTTCAAGCAAAGGAAGCCCGTGAAATTTCAAATCAAAGGTGGGGTACCTTTGGGAAGTCAATATGTAGTTAAATGCAGTTACTCATCTGTGACATTAAAAACAATCTACTACAAGAAAAAGCAAAAATTCCAAACCACAAAAGTGTTTAGAGTTTTCCAGACTTACTGGGAAAAGGAACATTCATGTCTGCATGCAACATTTCAATGAGCTGTGCAGTCTTAGATCCAGGTGCAGCACACATATCTAGAATCTACAAACATAAGAAAGTTAAAAAAACATCCTGCCTTACACTTTTTAAGTACTTGAGAAATTTACTGTGTTCCTGTTTAAATTAAGTATTTTTGAATACGCAGAATTATTGGTGTTCTGAACACCAATTCGAAAAAAACAAAGTACAATCCTGTTCTTCGTATGTCTTACCATTGAAGGTTAAAAATATAAAAAGGACTTTAGTTTGTAGGGAACAAAAACATCAGCTGAAATAAAATTTGAAAGAGGAACCTGAATACAGATATGGGGATATGATCTTTTTATCAGCTCACAAGCAATTCCAACTGCAGTTAACTGGAACTTTACGTACACACACACACACACACACATCAAAGGCAAAGCTACACTCAAGAGCAAGTAGTACTTTTCTTTAAATTATCTATTTCTATCTAATCAGAGACAGCTGTTTATATAGATGCTGTAAAAATTAATTGCTCTCCCTCCTTTCACATTTCCCTTTCAAAAAACAAAGGCAGCATAAATCTCTTGTTTCTCTATCTTGGAAGAAGCACTTGGGAAGTGTTTGAACCGCCCTGAGTCAGCTGAACAGAACAGCAGAGACACCAACACCTAAACTGAAGTGTATTTCTCCCTCCTAGTTTATCACCAACTTGGATTGTGAGTCATTGGTAGAGTCACTTCCACAGCAAACCAACTGACAGCTCACACTGTTCTCTGAAGCAAGGAAGTTTAGAGTCTTTCCTCTTGCCTAGTTACAGATTTTCAGAAACATATGTCTATCTCCTGGACCTCTGGCTCCAGTAAAAATCAGCTGAGATTGGGCAACAGGATGAAGGACGGGAATGATCTGCTCAGATCCTCATGCAAGCCCCTGGCATGAAAAAGACTAAACCAGAAGACAGCCCCCAGAGAAACACGAGGAGAGCTCCAGAGAGCATGTGGTAAGTGCTGCCATGTAGCAGTGCTAACACATCATGAAACACACACTGCAAGATCTGCTTTTTAAAGTAAGAGCTGTGATGCTACTGTTTTCTACTTTTGCAGATAATGCAAAAGATGATGAAGAATATACAAGGCTAAGCACGCCCTAAAACTGTCCAGCAAACTGAGGGTGAGGGAAAACTAAATTGTGAAAAATAGATTAAAAACGAACACAGTTTTGGAAGTTCGACAATCATTAATTTGATCCCCGTGGAAGATGGAATCAGTGTGTTAGACACGACACACAGAATACTCTGGTTAAGCACAAGTAACCTGAAATTCTGGTCCTAACAAGCAGCTCATAAGCTAAGGCACTAAGGACCATAAAAGGTTCTAAATGACAAGTCAGGGCATCGTTACTTTGCTAAACATTTGCTGTTTTGGCACAAAGGAGGGTAAAGAACTTATTCTTAGTCTGATTTATGAAATCTTACATGCATTTCTGGAAAATGCTGCAATACTCTCCCAAATTAAACACTCAATGTAAAACCTGTATACTGCTATCTTAGCATACACAATGCAAGGTGTGTGCAAAAATAGCCCCACAATTTGTGTTTTACATTAAGATGAACGTGTTCACTACCTGTTCAACTCCAGACAAAAAACAAAATACACCTGTGACATATCAGGACTGAGTCTTTCAACTCATTATGCACTTAAAAGAGATGAGAAGACCTTGCCTCACATAAAACAGCCATAGCTGTCATATACTGGGTTGGGGTGAAAGTAGGAGAAAACAAGATGAAAAGTTATGTATGCTAAGTAATGTTAATACAAAAACAAGTATGTACAAAGTAGTCTTTAAAACATATGTCAGGAGTTCGATAAACATAAAATTTTAAGATACAGCATGACAATTTAAGAAAGAACACAACACAGCTGGTTGAGATAGCAAGACAACTAGCTCATTAATTTAACAGATTAAGAGAATAAGGCTGCCTGACAGATTCAGTCTGGAAACAAGCACAGAGTATGAAAACATCACAAAAGTTAGAACAGAAAGTCCGCTGCCAGATATCCTCCAGATTCCTACAATGTGCCATAAGAAAATACCATGGGCATTCCTTACCCACTACAGGTAAAGTTAGCACCCCATAGTGTTTAGCCACCACCACCACGTTTCAGCTCACCCAAAATATTTCATCTAATAGATTTATAGAGTAGAACTTTTCAGCTTCTTCAAAAGGCAGAGGAGTGAAATCTACCTGGCAGAGAATATTATCACTTGCATATTGAAAACTACATCTGTTCTCAGTGTGATGGAGAGAGGAAGCTAAAAACAGTCACCTTACTTTAAAAGCAGGTTGAAACAAGAATACATAACTCACATGCAGCTAAACACATTTGCGCTTTGAAAATAAGACGATGTGACTGCTTAAAACCTAAGTGTTTTTTGCAGGGTGTTACATACAACTGGAAAAGCAGATGTTCCTCTGATAGTGTGTTTGTGATCTGAACATTAGTTGAGTGTTGCTGTTGATGTGCAGAAAGCACAAAACATACCGACACGAAACAGAACTGTGTATCAGCCTTGACACTCCTGTTGTGATTCGTAGTTTAATTAAGCTCATTTCAGGGAACAACCTTTAGTACACATAGTGTTCTAGACTTACCTTATGATGAGGGCTAACATCAAGCAGCAGAGGTGGGATCATACTAACAGCCTCCTGACGACTGATATTTCCCTTGAAAGGAAAAAAGAAATTAAATTTGGTTTTATTCCATGAAAGAATGCATTTCTTTTGCACTAAAACTTCTAAACCGCTATGTAATAAAATAACAAAGCAGTCAGAAAGAAACTATTATAAACTTAGCATTAAATTTTGTTGGAATTTAAAAAAAAAAAATCACAGTATTTCACCCAGCTGTTATTTCTAATAATTGCGTGTTTACTCCAATTGTATTAATTCTGTAGTTTCTGCTCAAAAGAGATGAGAAAGTGGCCCAAATCAAGTGACAAACATCTATCACTTTAGTGTTGTCATGCACATGCAAGCACTTTTTACCAGATTTAAACATTTGGTTTCTAATAACAACTGATTATTTTACAAGGACTCATTTTAGCATCCCCAAACAACAACAAAAAAATGCAATTTTTTTTTGTTTAGGAAAAATATTTGTAGCTGCAGTTATGCGTCAGATGCATGGGATGCATCACTGCTAGCTGCAACACAAAATCCAGATTCTTCTGAGCTACTCAACTTCTGGGAGAAAAGGTAGAGTCTCCATCTTTCATAATGTATTTCAATAAAGCATTGCTCAGGATATGCCAGAAAAAAACCAAGATCCAAAACTTACACATTCTGTCTCGCTAACCAGAAACTGATGAAACTTTTCTAGTTGTGGGGACTTGCGTAAGATTTTTCTACTCAAGTTAGTGTGCCAGGCTAACTCTTCAGGATACCTGGGGGAAAAGAGATGGGAAAAGGGTAGAGGCAGAAGAAAGACCGATGAGCCAGGCTGGATGCCGGGAACACGCAGAACGCCTTATCTCGCCTCCAGATCACTCACCAGCTCAGCGACTGCGGCATCTCGACTTTTTGGCCATCCACCTCCAGGTCCTGCAGCTCTCGGAAGTACTTTTCTTTCAAGCAGTGGAGAATCTCTTTGGCGTGGCTGCATGCGAGAGACACCCGGAGGGACACCGCATGGAGAATCACAGAATCACAGGAGGGTTTGGGTTGGAAGAGGCCCTAAAGATCGCGCACTTCCACCCTCCTGCCGTGGGCAGGACATCTCCCCCTGTGCCAGGGGCTCTGGCAGCCGCTGTCGGAGCGCGGCCCCGCGGGAGCCCCCAGCCCGTACCTGCGGTAGCCGGTGATGCGCAGCGTGGCGGGCAGCGGCTCCCGCAGCGCCGCCATGAACGCGTCCCACTCTCCAGCGGGTACGATGCCCAGCTCCCGGTAGTACCGCTCGAACAGCTCGTTCTCCTTCACGATCTCGGGGTAGCCGCCGGCCCAGCCCTGAAGAAAAGCGCCGCCACCGTCAGCCCGGCGGCCCCGGCTCTACCCGCCCCGCTTCACCTCACCCGGCCCGGCTCTCACCGCCTGGTCCCCGCCGCCGCCCCG
>VZTD01004314.1:354815-479083 GCA_013397725.1 Rhagologus leucostigma
CCCAACCGCGTCCTGCTGGGCTGCTTCCTCCTGCACTACGCGCACAGGTGCGGGGTCGGGCGAGCGGCGCTGCCCGCGGGCACCGGCGGGGCTGGGGCGGATGGCGGAGGCTCCCTGAGATGCTGGGGGCAGGAGAAGGGATCAATCTTCATAGAGATGCCTGGTTGCTGCTTCCCGACCGAAGGGGTTGAGGTTCTCTTAATTAGCGTTTGTTACTTAATATAATAGTCACCGACGTCTCTTCTGTTTCGCTATATTAAGATAGTCTGTGTCGTTACGGGAGCCGGGTAGATAGCTGCGGTGATGCTGGCTGCCTTGTGCGCACTGTGCTGTGCACCGCGATGCTCCGGCGTGGAAACGGAGCGCTTGGCGCTCCCTCAGCGTGCCGCCTCCATCCCTGTGCTGCTGCTGTGCCTCCTGGTGACTCCCGCCTCAGCAATGGATTGACCAGGCTGTCTTAAGGTCACAGCGTTACAACAAGGAAAGTTCAGCACCGTGTACTGATATAATCTTGATATTGTGAAACAATAGCTATTTTCCAATTATACTGTTCAACGTTATCTTTCCATGTCGGCGTATGGATGCGAGACTCATAAGCTGAGAGCAAAATGAATCTGTTTATTGCAGAGTTAAGACAGTACTTACACACTTAGTGTGAGAATCTCTGTTCAGTCCTTTGCACACAACCTGGTTGTGCAGGTTGCACGCCTGTAATAAATCCATTGGCCTGACAGTTTGTTAGTTTCCTCAAGATTTGCAGGCTTTGAAGAAAACAGGATGACTTTCCTGTTTTCAGATAGTGTGTAATTTACTTTCTTCCGTGCTTCCCAGGAATTTTCTGCAGTGTCACACTTGTTTCTTTTTCACATTTCAACACAACGTTCGTTGCAGGAGTTGGACTGGATGACCCTTGCGTGTTTCATCCAGCTCAACACATTTGATGATTCATTAAAATACTGGCAAACCTGAGGCTGAGTGCCCTATGTTGCCAGGTAGTCAACAGTATTCAGGCATTTTGTAAAAATACTTGGAGAAGGCAGCTTAGCTGGAGCCCAGGTGCAATCTTGCTGTTCTCTTCAATTCCTGGACAGTAGCTACTGGTCATACTCCACAAGTAAATTTGCCACCAAGATGGGAACGATAGATTTGTCAGGTTTATTTTAAGCCACTTGTGTGGCTGATATGTTGTTATTTTCTGGTGGTTATAGAGAAAAGCTCTTACTTTTGACTGAGCGTATTCCACAGCCTTGTGGTGGGGAGGCATATGTCATGTGGCTGGCCTGGAGGCTGCCTTTGAAAACCTGGAACTGTGTCTTTGCTACCCCTTTTTCTATTCTTAAGTGTAAAGATGTTAGCTTTGACATGGGATCTTAAGTCGTCCTTGATGTCTGGAAATAGCTAGGAATGCGAGGCAACGGTTTGTACAGAAAGCTGAGCTGTGCTGCAGTTTCTTTTTTCCAGTTGCTTGTTGCTATTGCCAAACCTGAGGGACTCTTCTGTAAGTGAACATAGACTGGAAGAGACCTCTGTGTCAGAGACTGAAATAGTTCATGCCGCAAACATTGATATAAAGTTTTAAAGAAGCTACAGCCAGAGAAACCTCCTTGAAGAATTTTGGACCATAAGTTGAACTGCTGATTAGATAAAAGGAAACCCATTGTTCAGTCACCTCAGGCTGAGGGAAAGGTATGCATCCACAATAGGCCAAAGCCTCCAGCTGCCATCCTAGCTGAATTTGGGGTGGGGAGGGGGGAGAGCACAGCTCACAGAAGCCAGGTTTATACAGACTCCCCCCAGCGGAGGGAGGAGGAGGAAGTTTTTGAGTGCATGGCGTAAACTCTGGTGAGAGGCAAAAAACACCCATCCTCTGATTACACAAACTGGCCCAGCTGTGGAACCCCCAGCCCCACAGGGCACATCCACGGGACATTCACGTGAGAGGCCGTGCCCCACAGGACTGTACGTGACCCAGAGTCTGCTGTAAGAGNAGGGACCTTCACTACCAAGAAGACTGGCTGGAGGGGATCAACAGAACATCGTTGGGATCCACGGAGGGGTGATATTTTCCTTATTCTGTCCCTGTTACTCTCTGTTCCCCCCACCTATTTTCTACTTCTTTCTTTCTTTCTCTCTCTCTCTCTCTCTCTCATATCTCCAATCAAATAAAACCCATGTTATTGCCACTGGCATATGGTCTCATTTGCACCTTAATTCTGGCAGAGGAATTTCCAAAGAACCTTAATAATAATAGTAATAATTGGATCATAACACTCTGTTATCTAGTTCTGTTTGTTGTGGTATAGCGGGCTTTAAATAACCCTGTAATGAATTTGTTACTCTTTCTTGAAAGCTGTTAGAGTTGTTGTTCCTTTGGAAAGATTATTTAGAAGCAGTCGTCCTTGGGTAGATGGAAAACACATGAAGAATGCTCAGGCTTCAGTGATCCTGCTTCTGTATCATTATAGATAATAATTAAATCAGTAGACCATTGGGAGTTGGCTAGTTCCACAAGAGCGCAAGAATATTCACCTGCTCTTCTTATTTGGAGCTAGTTTGTTTACTTGCATAATCCTCCAGGAAAAGCAATCAAGATTCCTTTCCCAAATGGGATGGCAACTGTGGGTTTGTCACGTCTTTAGAGGTGTCATAGAGTAGACCAAAATTGTCGAGGTGAAGCAATTAATGTTTTGATTTACAGGGTAGGGAAGAAACTGAGCTCAATTAGGTTAATTTCAAGGGGATTGACCTTCCCCTTGGAAGTGCTGGGGGAATTTGGTGGAGGGATCTTGAGACATAGCTCATTCCAGAAAGCTTGATGATACAACTGAGAGTTTAGGAACAAAGGGGGACAAAAATGAGCTGTGCTCAATATCAGTTACCTTTACTCCACCCACCAAAGTAATTACTTTGGTTACAAAAGTAAATTCAAAATTTCTGCCATACGGGAAGAGAGGACTGATCTTGTAAGTCCAATTAGGCAAAAAATATGAATGTTTTAGGTGTTCAAGCAAGTGCAGTTATCCTTTCAAACAGGCACCAAGGACTGGTGCTGCGAATTTGAAAAGTAGGGTAGGGTGGACGGTGTTTGGACTTCAAAACTATTTTTTTTGTGGTTAATACAATAAATTTTCTTTTCTTTGTTTGCTGTAGGGCACTCATCTTTCCTCTTCTGATCCGTGAAGGAAAACCAACACCATTTTTCACTTTTGTGTTAGCGCTTCTGTTCTGTGTTTTCAATGGATACTTGCAGGGCCGAAGCTTAACCACCTATGCAACTTACCCTCCAGGCTGGTTGGGCGATTCACGCTTCATTACAGGTGAGTTAAATCATGGTATGAGAACATCAGATGTAATTTTCCTCTGTCTTCATAGCTCTTAATTTTTTTATTGAGATTTTATAGTATCTTCAGTGCCATTTTATAAGTCTTCTCATAATTTTCTTATTGGTGTAGCTGGAGGCCTTTTAACCTTTTTTACTTTACAGCTGTGAACTGACACTTCTTTCTGCAGTGCTAGATGAGCTGATCGTCATCTTTACTCTTTAACACCAAAGTAAATCCGGGTCGTTTATTTTTTTTGATGTAGAAACTTGAAGCCCTACATGGAACCAGCAGCATGCAGGTTTAGAAGCAGCAAAGATTTTCTGTGTAACATGTAGTAGATTAAACTAAAGTAAACAAATTCATGGAGTAAAAAAACTAGCAAGGGTAGCTGCTAAATACCGACATACCCCATGGCAAATGCTACAAGTCCTTGGTGTCAGGATATCTGCACTGGCTACACATACAGGCACCAATCCATCTGCCCTTGTAATTGGAGGGTGGCTTTGTCGAATGACAAAACTGGCCCCACAAGGAAGGGGTGGAGGGGCTGATCATTCACTCCCAGTTGGGAAGTGAGGTTACATTTGTACTTGAAGCCATGGATATGATTAAAAGGCTAAGGTACTTAATGGCAAAGTATTTTATTTACCTTACTTTTTTGTTACCTAGGCATCTACTTTTGCCTACTGTCAAAATGATAGTATCATTTCCTAATGAAATCTTTACAGAAAAATCATTTTCATCTGAAGATAAACAAGAATATTTTGCCTCATCAGTCAAAGGCAGAGTACTGGACTGTGTAGATCGTTGATCTGAGTCAGTACCCTTCTTTTTGTTATTCTGTAGCCAGAGCAAGTTAGTGTTTCTCCTGGATTTCTCAAGCCTTTTACAGCAAGAAAAAGAATTTATTGTCTTTATTCCAGTGTTATTGTGGATGACAATAGAGGACAACTGTGCTAAATGCTGTCATGAATATAAAGGTGAAGAAATTTACATCTAAGTAGATTCTCTTGCCAAGATTAGGAGGCAGTTCTGCTTGTGCGCTAAAAATAGAGAAATTGAGGTGCAAGGAAATTACTTCAGAGGGCACTAGAATATATTCGAAATTTTCTTGGTACTTTCATATTTCCACTCTCCTTAAATCGGAATCCAGCAGAAAAAAAAGTTTAAAAGAGTTATTGATCAAAACTGTTGGAGACTCTGAAGCCAGGCAGACTTTGTTTTCAGTGTCCTAGTTCAGTACCTTAGTCAAAAGATATCTCAATACAGTGCTGTGAACAAATCATGATGAAGGAGCCATAAATCAGTTCCTCCTTACTCAACTATCTTAAAAAAAAATCAAGTTAATAAGACTTGTTGCTCAAGTTTCCTTGACTTCTTTTAGGTGGATTTTTTTTTTAAGTTTCAAGGATTTCTGAAAGATATGCATTAGTTTGGTTTGTATTTGTGTTATTTGCTGTGGTTTTGTTTATTTACTTTTTTTTTTCAAATAATACCAGTTTGAAATATATGCTTATATATATTTCTAGTACTGCTAAACGTAAGTGAAGTGTTGCTTTGGTGACTTTTGTAGGTCAATATAGTGCTTTAAAAAGTTATCCTGAAAACTAAGACATTGAAGAATCCTGGTATACATATCAACCACTTTAACAGAGTGACCACTGCTGATTTTTTGAGACTGTAATTACAACAGATCTTGAGATAATATTTGGCATGCCCATTAACAGCTAAACTGAAGGCTTTTTTTTATTATTATTATTCCTGTAATTAGAATATCTTTTGGAATTTTTTTGTTTTGTAGTGCATATCAACATAATTGAATCTTAGCAATTTATAACTGCTATTTGGTATTCATCCCAGCTGGGCATCTCCAAATACCTGCAGTTTATGCTTGTGGCTTGGTCAAAGCAAATGCCAAACTGAAGTATTGTACACTAGGTACTCCCTGAACAACTGGACTATTATGTTCTAGTACTTCAAAAATATCTGACAGTGTCTTTAAGCTTCTGTTTAAAATTACTAAAAAAATTACTGGAATATTAGAAAATAACAATAGCAAGAAAGCATATTTGCTGGTAGATAATAAGATATTTCTAAAGCTGTACAAAGTTACACGTGGAAGATAAATGTGAGAGTGTCTACAAGTAGCAGCCAACCAAGGTTCAATAGCTGGAAGCTGAAATGAGATAAATTTCCAGTGAAGAGAGAAATTTGGAGAAGGCAGGCTGATTGATGTGTTCTCTGACTGTGGAACCTTATTATATAGTTCGTCTGTTTTGGGGAACACAATAACTTATATCTGCACCAGCAATTGATTTGGAGCAGGAATATGGTTTTGATGTGATTTCCTCATGGTTTCTCTGGACTGTGTGTTGGTTTAGTTCAGAGCAGTGAACATATCCATTTTCAGAGGAAATGGGAATGTTCTGCTCCAAATGCAGAACCATGAGCTTGCAAACCAAGATATCGTAATCTTTCAGCGTGAACCTGTATGCCAATAAAAAGCTTGTGAATTTAGCAAGAGAGCCAGTCATACCCTGAAGTGGTGACTGCTACACAAACAGGGACACCAACATCTCCGTGCTTCACCCTAGTGTCCTTTCCTAATCTATCTGCACTTTTAGCTGGAAAGTCCTTTCTTCCTTTGTTTGCTTTAGCTTCTTCAAACTCTTTGCAGTATTCTATGTGTCTTTTCTTACTTCTTTAAGTCTCTATTCAACCGGCTTCCTTCGAATGTTGATGGCTAACTCTTTTGTGCATCAAAAGAATTTTTTTAGTAGCAGCCCTGCAAAGCAGAGCAGCACCTGTAACTCACAAAGTGCAGGTGACAGAACATAACACCTCATCTGTTGCATGAAGCTTTTTATCTGGCAATCCGGCAATTAAGCACACCTGCCACCTCTGCTCTCTTCACACATCAGACCTGAAGAGCACATATGCATTGTCCATATCTGGGTGTAATCTTGTAGGGGAGGGATGTGGGTTACCAAGGTCTCTCCTAATATCGATAGGCATCTAGATGCTCCAGAGGATTGCGTCTTGTTGGAAGGACTAATCACAGAATCTGAGATGAGGCACTGGTTAACCTCAAAACACCGATTTTATCTGTTCCTTATCAGCAGGGAATGCTGCCTTCAAGGGAAGATAACATAGGTAACATGTTGCCAAGGGGCCAAAATAATGAATTTCAGTTATAAATTCCTTTTGATTTATCCCATCCTCATGGCAGCATAAGGATGCAGAATGTGACAACAATCTCAGTTTCTGTGAAAGGCTGTAATAAATGGCTAAACCATTTTCCTGAATGGCATGAGTAAATGGTACGTTAATTCCTTCACAGTTGTATTCCTTTCATTGCACAAAAATCTGTTGGGGAAATTCTGGTATGCTATCAGTAAAAAGTAAAAGGAGAATGGGGATAAGATGTGTCCCTCTGGGAAGATTAAAAATGGCTGTTTCTTTCAGTGTTTAAAATTTTAGCGTATTTGTTTTTCTATGTGGAAGTTAGGGAAACATACACATTACATCTGCATATATCTGCATACATACATTTATATAAGTCTAGCAACATAAGAATAAACTTCATTTTTACAGTGCTATTTCCTCTCTAGGGGGCTGTTGATACTGTGAGCTCTAGTAACTGAAGAGCACAGCATGGGACTGGGACTGTGCAGGATGTCACCAGAACTGTCTATGCTGCTTACATTCCCACTGCTTTGAGACAATATGCCTAATGTGATATCTGACTGTAGTTTGTTTTCTGAACAAACACAATGCACTTAATACAGTATTTTCAATATTTCTCTTCAGGTTTTTTAGGGTGGTTGATTGGCATGGCCATCAATATTCATTCTGATCATATTCTCAGGAATCTGAGAAAACCAGGGGAAACCGGTTACAAGATACCAAGAGGTAAGTAAAAATGGTACAGAAATTAATACAACAAAAAGAAGTATCTCTCATATAAGAAGAAGTGGAGACAGCTTGGACTGTTCAGACTGGAGAAGAGAAGGCTCGGGGGGATCTTACCAAAGTTTATATATACGTGATGGGAGAGAACAAAGAAGGGAGAAACAGGCTCTCCTTAGTGGTGCCTAGTGACAGAACCAGGGGCAGTGGACACAAAATTCAAGCACAGAAAATTATATCTGAACTTTTTTTTTTTTTGCTGTGAGGGTGGTCAAACACACAGGTGTGGAACATGTTGCTCAGAGAGAATGTAAGGAGACTCGAAACAAGACTGGGCATAGTCCTGGGCAACCTGTTCTGGCTGATCCTGCGTCAACACTGGGGGTTGGACAAGGTTATCTCAAGACATCCCTTCCAACCTAAAATTATTCAATGTGAAAATGAATCTAAAGCTTGGTGTATTTTAGAGGAGATAATAATTTATGATCTAAGAGGCAACTGGAACTAGCTTTTTGTTGTCTACCTCAGGAAGTGATTTCATAGTTTGGGAAACATCTTATTTTTTATTTCTTAAGCCAAGTATTGTAAGGAATCTGTTTCATGATATCACTTGGCTTGTGCAAATCTTTAGGTTTCTTGACCAATGTTGGCTATATTTTTCAAAAGGGGTAAAAATGTAACAGCATTGCTCAACCTTCTGGAGAATCAGCAGGTGGGTGGACAAGAAAGACCGGAATTATCAACCCACTGTGGGGGCAGGAGGGGAATGCAGAAAGTACTCAGCATGTGACACATCTCATGTCCCATATACGAAGAAGGAGGTAGCTAAAGTAATTGGAGAGCAGCAACAATGGTGAAAAGGGAGACACGGGGAAAAGAGGACAGAAATGCAAATTAATTTGGCATTACAAATTCTGGCCCTCATGGGAAAATGGAGAATATGAAAGGCTTTCTTATGGACACTGCTGAAGTGTTAAGGTTTATTGACACTTTTGGAAACAGGCACTCTTCCAGGTACATTACACTCACTGAGAGCAGAAAGATAATACTACCTCTGAATTCTACTCTCTCAGTACATTTTTTTCTCTTAGTTGTTGCTTTTTCTTGGTTGTTAAATTTTTTTTAAATAAAACTGTAAGAACTGAGATATATAAGGTAGACTGTTATTTTTCACCAAGAAGGTAACTTATAATTTTAATAGAGGTACATTGAAGTGCTCATGTAAAAAATGAATATGAACATACTGTACTGTGTTCAGTGTACAAAAAAGTTCTGAAGGAAATATGTTATTTGCTGCAAGATCAGGAGGAGCTGGTCTTTTTGATGTTGCTTATCCAGTTGAAGTGCTAGAATTTCACTTTTGTTTTGTCACAAAAGTAGTATAATTAGAGCAAGGTCAAAACATGTCCTTTATTACATTTGCCAAATACTTGTTTGTTTAGTCTCACTGGTAAAGCACATACTGAGATGTTATCAGTTTGTACACTGACTTTGGAATTAGGGTGAAATTCTTGATTTATAAAATTCCCAGCAGGTAAGTACCAATCGTTTATGCACAATTGTCTGTACAACAGATTTAACACAGACTGCCAGATTTTCACAGTGCGTAAGGGTTGAAACAGCAGATCTGATGAGGAATGGGAACAAAAGTGCAACAACTTCGTAAACTAGAGAATAAATTTGGAACTTTACTTCATAATAATAATATCGTTCATAATTAACTTAATTTCTAAAGTACTTAAATGAAAAATTGTAGGCTAACTAACCCTAAGAGTATTTTCTGGGACTCAAGGGGAGTATGTCTTCTATGTCTACATATTTTAAGAAAGGTTTGGTGTATGATCAAAGAACATATCATTGTTAAGTAATTATTTGCAAAGGCATGTACTTGCTTCTGGTGCTAGTAAATCATCTCTTCTTTCATTATTTAAAGAGGAAAAATGGAGCTACAAAAGGTCTGTCTTAGAGTGAGGTCTGAAGTGATCCTTCATAGTACTGAAAAACTCTGCCTCCACTGCCTTTAAAGATTAAATAGAGACATTGGTGATATAGTTCCTTTTTAATGTACAGAAAAGATAACACTGGACAACTTGATTAAGGGATTTTCAAATAACTCTGTCCTGCTTTCAGGAGGAATGTTTGAGTATGTCAGTGGAGCCAACTTTTTTGGAGAGATCTTGGAATGGTTTGGGTTTGCCCTTGCCTGCTGCACCATTGAAAGCTTTGCATTTGCATTGTGTACTCTCTTCATCCTGGGTTCAAGGGCAAGACAACACCACAAGTAAGTGTTCGTGCCTTGTCATTTCTGTTGTCTCTATGCCACACTGCATTTCCATTTCACAAATTATGCCTCATCCTAGAGGGATATTGCAGAGCTAGTCTTGTGAAAGAGACTGCTGCTGTAGGGCAGAATATGATAGAGAATACCCTGAGAAGATTAAGCACTGCAGAATTTCAACAGAATAATATAGAGCATAAACAGTACACAGTACAATGAGGTGGTCCAAATAATGTTTAAATGAAGATGGTTCATCCTGGGTCTGTAAAGATTACAGACAAGTTTGGCAATATTGTCTTAATTAATCAAATACTATACTTTCCCTTCTCAAGCCTGTTCCTGTAATATTAAAATTTGGAGAATCACTCAAGCTGTCGTTAACAGACACACCTTATAGTCATGTCTGTATCTTATTGTCTATAATCAAGTGTATGGACAATATGAAAACAGTTCTGGTAGATGATGTTTAATAAAGTCTCTGCTCTAAACATTCTGACTGCTCATGTACTGTATTTATAATGTGGCTTTCCTGCTAACAAGAAGGACCATAGTTTGGGGAGACTTGTTTCCTGAAAGGATTCCCATTAAGGAATAGCATGGTTAAAAGAATTTGAACATGTTAATTTTATTTTGGTTATTTTCAGCTTCCTGCTTTGGTTCTCACGTTGAAGCTTAGCGGCATAAGAGGAAATAAACATGCATATAAGGTGGAGATGGGTTGAAAAAAGATTACTGACCATCTGTGAGGGCAGCCATGTCTATGTCTAGTGGAGCCCCGAAAACCTCCAGAAACAGAGGTTTTCCTGCCCCTTATTTGTAGGATGTTCTGGGTCTATATTACCCTCCCAATGAACAAGTTTCTTCCACTGTCCAACCTGAGCCTTCCAAACCTGTCGCCTATGACCATCTCTTCCTGTTTTATCACCTGCTATTAGTGAGCAGAGTTACAGAGTATCCTGAGCTGGGAGGAGCATTTAAAGGTTGTCCAGTCAACTGGTGTGGCTGCTCCAGCCAGGGCAAACCACAAGGCTATGCCCAGTTGCCCAGGGCTCATCCAGTTGAGTTCTGAGTGTCTCCTCCTTGCCAGATGAAGCAATGACAGGTTCTCCTGCCTCTCCTTGTACACTGCGTTCTTCAGGCTCAAATTCCATGGCTGGTTTCCATCAATCTTAAGCCTTGATGGCACTCTTTCAAAACATCAGGAAAAGCTAAATGTTGTTAAAGGAAGTTATTTATTTACTCTAAAGGAAAAATGCATAAAAATGGAAGAGGGGTACAGGAAAAAAACTAAAAATAGCAAATCCATGTAAGTGAAGAAACATGTTAATGTAGTTTGTTTAGTTTAAAAAACTTAGAATAAATGACTGAAATGGGTAAATGGGGTAATTATGGTATTCCCTAGATGCAGGTTATCGTGCATTGCATGTTTTGTTCTGTTTATTCCAGCTTTGATCTTGCAGTCAGCTATTGATATTATGAATATCTGCACCTTTGAGGAGCATGGGTGAACTTTAGTTCTTTTATTTCAGAGAAGCAGAAGAATAAATATTCAAAAATGGGACTAAACGTGCTTGTTATGGAAGGTGAAAACACAATATCTGATAGTGCTCTGCATTTTTTTCTTTTTTAAATTGTATGGATTTGAAAATAGTGATGGTCTTTAAGGGATGTTAGCAGTGAGGCTAGTGCAAGGTTTGTCATATTCAGTTTGATTATCCAAATTCTAACTGAAGCTGTTTCTATGCAGAATGGGACTCTCATTCCAGTGTGTGAAGTATCCCTTGCTTCCGTGTGAAGTCATTATGCAATGACATGTTTTTGATTTCATTTTTTCTCCCTCTAATTCTAAAACGTCAAAATACTCAGGATGTGTAACAACATACATTTTGAAAGAATGGATTATTCCTTCCCTGACTGATCTCACCACATCTGTTGGTTTGATTTCCCATTGCTGACAGCTGTAATGTCGTTTTGTTGTATTTGGTGATTAGATGCCATTAGGATGAGTGCAGTAAATGCCATTCTTTTTTAATCTGGAGTAAGTTCTAAAGGCATTTGTTTTGTTTGTAGACAAAAACATGTATGGATTACATTGAACACATTGAACAATTACTTAATTTCCTCAACAGCACTTTGAAGACTCAATACTCATTAGATTTCTTTCTTTGTTTTTTAGATGGTACCTTGAGAAATTTGAAGACTATCCAAAGGACAGAAAAATTGTCATCCCATTTTTGTACTGAGCTGTGCTTTTTAACACTTTGAGATGGATGCTTTTAGTAACAGCCAACATTTTACAGATGCTGGCAGGTTAACAATGTACTCTGATCATCATTGTGACAAAGCCTTTCCATCAGTGCTGCTATTACTGCTTTTTCCTCTTAATGGTAACCCAGAATCTGATGGACAGGGTGAAAAGGAACAGAAATGCTTTTCCAGCAGTGAAGCACCTTCATAAATGCATTAGGCAATGAGTCTGAATTGGCATCGTGGGAAGTACTGTGCACGACTTCTGATGCTTCTTTTTCTGCCTGTGAGGGCTTCTGCTGCTTCCACTCAATGCAGCCATGCTGTCCTGAGGATTGTGCTGTGAGCTCAGCCACCCTCACTGCAGTCTGGATGGTGTGTTCTGCCTACACACACAAAGAGGGTTGATTTTATTTTTTTCCTTGCCTTACTAATCCTTTCAATTCCCCCTACCTGCATTTCCAGAAGAGCTGGTGATGCAGACCAAGGAATTAGATGAATATAGTTGCTTTTAGTTGAGAGGCAGTGCTTTTCCTTCTCTTTGCACTCTTACAAGTATAGGGACACTGTATAGACAATATTTAATGATATTTACATAAAAGTTGTACTGCTAATAGATTAATATTGTCATCTACCTCTTAAAATTGATAGCTATCTCAATATGCAATATGTGTCTTCTCACTGTAAGCTGGTTTTGGAGGTCTTTACTGAGGATACTTAGGCCGATCTAGCATTGTTAACAATTGTGTAATATTTTCTAACTTACTTTATAAAAAAACCTTGAGATTTAAAAAAATTTCTTACTATGTTGTTTTAAAAAAATCAAGTGTCTTCCTTCTGTTGCTTACATTCCAGATGATTTTATATTCTAAAATTCTGGAGCCTTGTGTCAGTTCTCATACCCCAACCTTTTACTCAGGAAAGACTCCAGAATGGTTTCAAGAATGTGATGAGATCCCAAGCATACAGATTTTCAAGTTATCTGTGTCTTTTGCATGATTGTAATAATAAAGAATCTTTTAGAATTGCTGACACAAAAAAAACCCTGAAACAACTCAAGGGAAAACTAAAAAAAAAAAAATCCAACAAAACCCCCAAGTGAACAACCAAATTCTAATTAAAAAATTAAAAAACAAACAAATTAACATCAACTAAAAAAACTTTCCACAAAATCCCAAAACCCTGCTGCTAATATAATTTGAAAATAAATGGAATGCAAACTTTTGCCAAGTGTCGTCTGCTCTGTTTGCACTTTTATGTTGGGTTATGTTCTTCAAAAGAAATTGGTAATATAATTTTGCCAGATGCTAAGTTTTCCAGTAGGTTATTGCAGTAAGATTTGTTTTGATGAACAGTCATGATGCTTGCTGGAGAGAGAGGATGGTGAAGAGCTTGATTTGCTCCTCAATGTTAAAATGGAGTTACTGGACAATAAAAATTCAATAGGATCACTTAAAGAGTATTCTGAAGATAATTTTAGAATCTTACTCTTAAATATCAGGATATTTCTAAATCCTGTCATCTCTGCAGCATTTTTAAAAATCTTCTTCTCTAAATCCTCCATCTATCAAAGTCTCTTTTAGTGGAAAAAAACATAGGATTCAAAACCCACTATTGTCTCAAGGTGTTTAAACACTTACACAGTTTATGATGAATTAATATCTTTATTTGATTTGTGTGGCCAGATGTTGGTAGTGAGGGGCTACAGGGGTGGCTTCTGTAAGAAGCTGCCAGAAGAAGAAGCTGTCTGGCAGAGCCAATGCCAGCTCGTCCCAGGGCCAACCTGCTCCTGGCCAAGGCTGAGCACATCAGGAACGACAGTAATGTCTGTGTGATAACATATTTAAGAAAGAGAAAAGAACATGTTCTTGGGCAGAGCAGCATCTATGCAGACACCAAGTGGAGGAGTGCGAGGAGGTGCTCCAAGTGCTGGAGCTGAGATTCCCCTCCTGGAGCTGTGCCGCTGCAGTCCATGGAGGACCAGGGGGCTGCAGAGATCCACCCACAGCCTGTGGAGGATCCCCATGCCTCAGAGGAGGCTGTGAACCAACGGGAAGCCTGTGCTGGAGCTGGGTTGTGGCAGGGACCTGCGGAGAGAGGAGGCCATGATCAGGCAGGTTTCATGGTGAGACTTGTGACCCTGTGGGTGACCCACACTGGAGCAGGCTGTGCCTGAAGGGCTGCACCCTGTGGAAGAGCAATCCACGTTGGAGCAGTTCATGAAAAACTTGCTCATGGGATGGACTCACATTGGAGAAGTTCATGGAGAACTGTCTCCCATTGGAGGGACCCCATGTTGGAGCAGGGGAAGGCCTCCTCTCCTTGAACAGCAGGAGAAACCACATGCAATGAACTGACCATAAGCCCCATTCCCTGTCTCCCTGGGCCTCCCTGGGGGAGGAGGTAGAGCTTGGGAAGAAGGGAAAGGTGGAGGGAAAGTGTTTTTACGATGTATTTTACTTTTCATTATCCTGCTCTGATTTTTTAGTAATAAATTCAATTAATATCCCCGATTTGAGTCTGTTTTGTCTGTGGCGATACTTGATGAGTGATCTCTCCTGGTACTTATCTCAACCCATGAACCTTTTGCTATGTTTTCTTCCCCCTGTCAAATTGTGGGAGGGAGTGACAGAGCGGCTTTGGTGGACACCTGGCATATGGCTGGGGTCAACCCACCAAAATATCTTATATCTTCAGGGATATTTGTTTAAAAATCACTAATGGGACAACCTACCAGTAAAAAACCTTTCTGCAGCACTTTAGACTCTAACCTAACACTTTTTCTTTTTTTTTTCCTTTTTTGAAAAGGCAGATGTTCTTTTAATAATAAACAGTGAAAGAAAGGTCAGTGTTCACCATGTTTCTGTATATTCAAGAGCTGTAGCTCTCTAGTCAGTAGTCTTTTATAATAGTTTCCAGCAAACTTGTACAGATGCCTTGATTTTGCTCTGCTACTATGCTAATAAATATTTATCTTGCCTAAAAGTTCACTTGGTTTGCCCACATAATGTTAATTTATGGTTTCCCTACAGTGGGATGGGATCTGAAGTGTGATGGTCTGACAGCTTATTCCTGTTCTCTCTCTTGTTACAGAAAAGGAAAAGCTAAGGTCTGTGGGCTGTGAATGTCAGCATGTTTAGAAATTTTAGTCAATTGGATTAACAAAAAAAACCCAAACCCAAGCCAGAAGGTTTTGTTCTTTGTGCGATTGTATTTTATATTCTCATTATACTTCTAGAGCCTTCCCTAAGTAAAGTACAGATTTTATCTGAGGCAGTTATTAGAGCACAGGTCTTATGAGGAGCAGCTGAGAGAGCTAGGGCTGTCTAGCCTGGAGGCTCAGAAAGAATCTTACTGCTCTCTACAACTGCCTGAAAGGAGGCTGCAGCCAGGTGGGAGTTCATCTCTTCTCCCATGTAACAAGTGATAGAATGAGAGGAAATGGCCTTATGTTGTGCCAGGGGAGGTTTAGATCGGCTATTATGAAAAATTTCTTCCCTGGAAGGGTTGTCAAGCCCTGGAACAGGCTGCCTGGGGAAGTCACCATCCTTGGAGGTATTTAAAAGACATGTATGAGAGATATGGTTTAGTGGTGGACTTGGTAGTGCTGGGTTGAAGGTTGGACTCAATGAACTTTGAGGTCTTTTCCAACCTAAACGACTCTGTGATTCCTGCATTTCAAGACCTAGGTATGTTGGTGAAAGCAAATGATCAACTTGGTCAAATGCTAGAACTGCCTTTTGTTTAAACAAGATCCCACTTATTTGTCATACTTCACTTGTGATCCCTTCCGTTTTCAGCAGCTCTGACAGAATTTTCTGTTGGAAAATATCTAATACTGAAACATCTTTCTTGAGAATATGTAATGTGAAAATGAACTCTGTTCTGCCCATTCCAGAGGGAGAAAACATGCATACTTGTTATTGGGTATAGTATCTGTAGTTATTTTTAATAGAGATACTTCTAGTCAGATTGATACATCTTTCCCCCAAATCCCTTACTAATAAAACATGATTTGTGGTGTCTTGCTTGAATGCTTTTTTTTCTGTTAGTAATCCGCGGTCTAACTTGTGGAGATTGACCAAGGCTTTTGTAGCAGCCATTTCATTAATCCAGTTGAGATCCTGGAGAGTGTAAAAACTAGGCTGGATTAGAGTGACCTAGATGCATGTGTGAACTTGCTGAGATGCACTCAAAGCAATTATTAAAAGTCACACGGTAAATCTGTCTAGTGATACATTCTTAGTTACGTAAAACAAAGTACGTAGCTGAGATATTCTACACTTGCAGTTAGAGCAAATATTAACACAAGCAGAGGCTGCTCCTTTGGGTTCCTTTCCTGCTGCTAGGTCACTTTTCACTTGAAAAAACTGTAGCACCTGCTGTTTCAACTATTTTATTTGTTCTTCAGCACCATACTATCTTTTGGGGGAGTGAAGATAGTGTACAAATGACTTGTTGTATAAACTTGAATTCCTCCAGCAGGCAGGAAATCCTGAGTGCCTACCACAGTTTTTATGTCCTGTTTGTGATTGAAATATATTAATAACTTTAGTATGAGACTGTCCCAGTCTGTTCTATGCTCCTCAGTTTTACCAATAACGGTTGGAGTTGTCAGGGCAGCCTTTCATACACGCATCAATTTTGTGAGGAAAGCAGATCTTAGGGTAAAATTGCACCACTTTTTGCAGTGATGCAACATATCTATCACCATCTATGTGTCACAAAAAACACGTGTAATACGTGTAAGCAAACAATTAAATTCCTGTTGCAGGACAACTGAAGGGCAAAGCCTTAACCAAGGTTTGCATCTGAAAGAGTTGCACAACTGCAGCTTGCTCTTGAACTTCTTAAAACAGCATGTTCTTTACATTCCTTGCTTGATTTACCATGTTTACTTAAAAATCAAAGCCAATGCATGATGCATTGTTGTGTACAAGTGGACAGTGGAAGCAATAGGTTACTTGCTCGCAGAGACAGAAGAAAACCTAACACTTGGTACAACCTTTGGTGTAATGCTTCACTGGAGATGATGCATTACCAATGTGCTAGCAAGGGTGTCTCAGTGGTGTTGTTTGTCCCTGCTCCCTCTAGTTTTGGAAATATCTGTCCAGTTTCTGAGAGGACATGGGTGGCTGGATCCAAAGAGATAGTGATGCATTAGCAAAGTCACAAGTTCCAGCTGCTCTGGAAGGGAGCACTCCACTTCTCTTGGGCTATTGCAAGAGAAAACCACTGCAAACTTAGTTATAAACTTCTTCCAGAAAAGAAAAAGCTGTGTGATCTGTGAATGTGGGCTCAGACATCGAGCAGCACCGTCCAGACTAAAGGGCAGTCCAATGTAAGCAAGCAAAACCTACTTCAGGTACCTGCTATCTTTGTGTCTTGCTGGCTGCTTCATGGGGTTGGAATTCAATATTTTTAATCGATATCAGAGTATTGGTGAACAGTTCAAGAGGCTCCCAGTTATGCTCCCACTCCACACACTGTGTTTGCTGCAGAAGACTAAGAACCAGCTGCTGTGCAGAGCCAGGGTCCTGCTAATGTGCAAGGAAGCCCTGTGACAAAGCACCCCAGTGCAATAGCACAGATTTGTAGGATTTTAATGTTTTGCAAAGGCAAATATGTTTCCTCTTTCATTCTCTGCCTGTCTCTTTGAAAAATGGTGATAGTGTCTGGAGAACTGACTTGAAAATCCCAAATAGTACTGTGAAGGTGTTCAAGTGTTAAAGGAGAGTCATCAGGATATACTAACATCAGTAACCGAAGAAGAAAATAGTCCTTTTTATGCTTCAAATAATCCTTGCACATTTTACTAGGCCTCTGAGTATTAGATGAACCATAATATTTAGTCTAAAATTGTGCAATATATGATCATTATTGATAGAATAAAGTAATACTAGGAAAAGTAGTTTAGAAAATATGAGTAGCTATGCAGACAGCATATAGCAGTACAGTCTCATGAATAGAAAGCTAAATGACCAAAAAAAATGAGCTGAGATATTTTCATGAGTAAAAAGAGAATGCTACTCTAGTGTCGAGTCCTCCATGGGCTGCAGGTGGATCTCTTCTCCACTATAGACTTCCATGGGCTGCAGGGGCACAGCTGCCTCACCATGGCCTTCATCACAGACTGGAAGGGAATCTCAGCTCTGGCACCTGGAGCACCTCCTTGCCCCTCCTTCCTCACTGACCTTGGTGTCTGCATAGCTGTTCCTCTCACATATTCTCACTCCTCTCTCCACTTGCAGTTGCACGTTTTTTTGCCCCTTTATAACCGTTATCCCAGCAATGCTACCACCATCACTGCTGAGTTCAGCCTCGGCCAGCGACAGATCTGTATTGGAGCTGCCTGGCATTGGCTCTGTTGGACACAGGAGAAGCTTCTGGCAGCTTCTCACAAAAGCCACCCATGTAGCCCTGCTACTACCAAAACCTTGCCATGCAAGCCCAATGCAATGTTTGAATTTATAGAAGTTCATAATAAAACAATAACATGGCACTTGTAGGAAAAGTCTTTCGTCAATTGCTTTAAGTGGTTTTCCTAAACTGAAACTGCCATGCAATGTAGACATTCCAGACTTCAATGAATAATATGATATAATTACTACTCTTAAAACGGTTACTTTTAAAAGTAAAAAACCGCGAAGTAATTGTACTTTGTTTCCTAATTCTTCATACTAGATGAATTGCCATTGCAACAGCTTTTAATTTCAATTCAAAGCAGACAAAACAATCTCCTTTGCAGATGCAGCCCCATCTGCTACTGTGGCTAAACCTCAGAAATCTTCTTGAATATTCTTATTTCTGCATCAGATCAAAAAAAGATAAATTGCAAATAACACTGCAGATGAAAAACTGTGCCTTATTTTTCATCGAGTAATACTGTCATCTTCTGCCACTTTGTGTCTTCATTAACACTAGGCTAATTAGAAACATGAAATGTGATTATCAAATGTTTTCTACATATGAAATCCAGTCTAACACTGTTCTCAATTGTCTTATTGTGGCACTGCACAGATGTGGGCTTACTGGGTACCTATTGCATCATAGTTTCCACTCCCCTCTAAGCACTGCCTAGAGCAGAAATTGTTACTCACAGCAGCACATTCAAAGACAGTCCTCTTCTCGGTTCAGGGACCCTGGAAGCAGACAAGAGTGCACCACCAAACACGCATGAATAAATTATCAGCAAAGGTCTGCACCAGCCATCTGTGTCTGTGTTGCACAACATGTAGAACAACAAGGAGTGCTAATCTTCCTGCCCGTGATCCTCTTCCCCCTCCAGCTCCCAACATGGCAGCCCTCAGTAAGATGAACCATCCTCTACAAACTTACTGAGAGCTAGACCAGTTCCTTGCCAGCATCTAGGGCATAGACCCTCATTTGTTTTCAGAGCATTCAGCTAAGCGGGCCAGGAAACATGGAAGCCCACACAGAGAATTTCTTAATTCAGCCTTTCAGAGGCTTACAACTTCTGTTTGGTTTTGGAATTTTTTTGTCTGTTTGTGGGAAATACGTCAATACAAGTGTACAAAGTGGATGCTTCCAGCAGCTGGGCCCAGGCACCCAGTCTGCCCAGTAGCTGCCCCTGGATCTCAGTCTCCCCAGTCACTGGCACTTGGATGTCTCAGCCCATGCATGCATGGAGACATAGTATGAATCCACCATTAACTGTGCTCAGACACAGAGGGCATCCAGCAAGAGGCCCTGGGTCCTTAACCTCCACAGATGACAGCACTTGGGCATGCCAAATTCTGAGAGGCCTGCAGCTCCATCCCAGCTGCTGGTATTTTAGTCTGTTCTTGTCTCAGATTTTCACTAAACACCTTCAGTTAAAACAAGCAAACAACAACACCCTGAAAAAAGAAATCCATTCAATGATTTATTCATGTAACATTGTTTTACACGCAGCGAATTTATGGACTATCTCATGAACTGGTCACAAGAGGGATTTCTGGAGAGTCTCCTGTGGAGAAAACATTGCTTACCAAAGCAAAGCTTTACTTTATTGTGGGTCTTTTCTGTGTTTTGGGGTTTTTTTGTTTGGTTGGTTTTTGGTTTGGGTTTTTTGGGGTTTTTTTAATCATATCAAAACTCTTTCTCATAGAGTTGTTTGTGTTTGTGCTGGTGAATTTTCACAAAGCGCTGTTTACAGGAGGAGCAGAAAGGGAAATGCTAGTACCGACCAGAAGAGTTAGGTTCTACTTTTAGTAGTTATTTGCAACTTAAATATGTTCTAAAGTAGATGGTTGTAGCATAAGATGTAGGTGAAAACACAAAATACAAAGCACAGCTCTATTGTTTATAGAGATTGCTTTCCATAACACCGTATTTTCAGCCTACAAAAGTATGTCTCCACGGGCATTTTAAACTGCAGCCTTTGAATGGGCTTTCGTTTTAAGTAAATCAATTTTATGAAAGGCTCTCCAGTAAGGATTTGGAATGGATACTAGTGAAGACGACAGGTAATTTCTGTCTCCAGGGATAAGGCCCCTTATCTTAGTTAGCCTCTGTACAGATTCCTCCAGAGAAACATACTGCCTTTTCCTACTCTCTGTACAACAGCAAGGCCAGCTGTTTGGCAGCAAGGCTGGGCATTCAGCCAGAGCTCTACTTGATCTAGAAAAGGTTTTATCTTTCCTAATGTATACTGTAAATATTTTGTTCTAGCAGATCCAATTTGAAACTTTCCAGGGTGATAGATGAGATCTGCTCTGAGACATCACAGATAGTTTCTTCTTCCTTGTGGGTAACTGCAGATGTAATTTCTGTGAGATCAAAACATTTTGTCCGTAATTCTTGCTGGCTTCCATGTGGCCCAAATGAGAGAGTTCAAACTGAATGAGAGAGTTTGAATCAGGCCCAGCAAAGAATTACGCCATGCAGTAAAAATGTCAAGAAATTGTTCTTCGCAGCTGTGCAGAAAGCTGAGGCAGAGCTGTCTATCCTGTAAATGGCACAATCAAGGTCAAACAACTTCCACCCTGTCTCCTAGCCCTATGCCAGAGCCATTGCTAATAGTAACAGATGGTTTCCAGGCCAGCACCAGGCAATAGAATCCTTATGGCAAAGCCAAGTAGTGTATGGTTAACATGTCCTCAACAAGAAACATACCACACTCAGGGCAGGGAAAGGATTTCACTTGTCACAAGGATATTGAAAGCAGAAAACAGCAGGAAGAAATACAGGGCAAAAGGTGAAAAAGGCAGCTTCCACATTCTCAGGACAGGTCCTTGTATGTTCTCCTGTCCACTCCTAACAGATCCAGTTCAAGGGAAGACTCTGAAGGGGCCTGCACTTCACAGCCAAGAGTCAGCCACAGATTTATGCAATGGAACTCCTGAAGCATCCCACTGGGTAGTGTGGGGTGTAGACTAATACTACGTATGGTTCTCATAGGTAAGTTATGGAAGAGAAGGCTCAAGAGAGGGTCCCCACTAGAGGGCAGAGGGACTGATCAATCTACACGAACAAGGAGCTGAAGGAGAATGACTGTATCATGTAAGAATTGGCTGAGTTCCTGACACAGCACCCTGTGAGAACACTACTCTCAGAAAGGATCACCTCTGGACATTATGACCTACACCATCAACAAAGGAAGGAATCAACAGAAGCATTTAAAATAGAATGGCAATAAAGTTGTCAGAGAAGCACTTTTCAACCACTAAGTGATGTAGTGTGCAGTTGGAAAGGGCAGTAGCACAGCTTTATGCTCAGAATCATGTCTGTGGAATTGTCTATATGGCCAGTATGACTAACTGATGGTACATGAACTGAGCAAATAAGCTGCAGAAATTGCAAAAGAGATTCATTCAATGCGTTTTGTTTCTCCCACCATGCAAGACTTGCTGGCCGTACCAATCTCAACTTCCTGCACTGGTAGCCACACGGCTCCACCAGGTTCTGAGAATCCTGCATCATCCTAAAAATATTGCTGTTTACATGGTGTTAAATACTGTCATCTTCTGAGTACATGCTCAAGAGATTATTTCCATCCAACAAAATAAGTCTCATGGACCATGTCTGTCACCACCTCATGAGAAACCATCTGGGATGAACTTCACAGCTATCACCAGGCAACTCTGAATGAGAAAACAGCTACAGCCTGGTGTTGAAAAGAGCCCTTCCGGGTCCCACCAGGCAGGCGTGGAGCCACAAGCACATCTGTCTTGTGTCCAAATTAACTTGTTTCCAATGAGAAGAAGGTCCACGCATCCTTGCTACCATATCAAAAGAAAAAGACAGCTAGACTTTTGTGTTTCTGTAAGCAGAATGAATACTCTAACTATCTGTTTGATGGCATCAGTCCATATCACACCATGAGCTCTGCCAGAGACTCTGCAAGTAAAGCCTATCCCATCGCAAGCATCATCTGTCAGCAACCGTGGCAAAGATCTTCTGTCACTGGGGGTCCGGTGCTGATGAGCACCGGTATGCTGCGACCTTCCTAGAGAGAGCGTCCCGCAGGGAACAGCCCTTCCAGGGGCACTGGCAGGCCTCCCTGAGCGACAGGTGATTCCAGCAAGTGTAGCAATTTCTCAGCTACCAGTGATTCCAGCTCTTGTGATCCAGCTCTTCATGAAATCTCCCAAGGCAAACTCAGGGACAGAGAGACAGGAGCCTCATATGGCAGTTCCACAGAGACAGCCTTTATTGTCCAACCACCCTGCAAAGGGGAGGCCAGGAATGAGAACAGCCTCCTGTCAGCACTATAAGCAGGGGTTTATATGGGAAAAACAGGGGGTGGGGTGGAAACCAATTAGCCAGTGGGGTACAGGCTATTACCATGAAGAAACAAGGCATGTTGGGAGTTCACCATGACCCTGAGGAAGGTTGCTTATGTCTGACTCCTCCAGGGGTGTGCAAAAGGCTCCTGCCTTGAGGGCTCACAGGCCTCCACAATTTTCAATTTGAGCTGTAGTACTGGAAGCCAGACTATTCCAAGGCAGGCTCTCAGCTGCAGGGCTGTCAGACCTCTCACTCAGCTAAGAAGGATGAGAATCATCAATGGACTGCCTGGACACCAGGACTCAGTGGAGAGGATCACCAACCTGTGAAGCCTCACTGCAGGAACCTGGAGCTGTTTCCAGGCTTTTGGATGCTTTGAGCCAGTGGTGAACTTGAGGCATGGGAAAAAGTATAGCTGCTCCATCACAAAGCTACATGGGAGCTTCAGCTTGGCACATGGCAGCAGGAATGGCAGCCTCTCCCTGCTTCAGCCCATGACCTGCCTTGAGGGAGCAACAAATATTCTGCTATCTTAACCTAAGCACAGTAACCACAATCAATCAGAAATCCTAATCTGTTTCAGTGCTGAAATTTCAGCATCTGTTTCAGTTTCAATTTCAGATTCTGTTTCAAATTCAATTTCAGAATCTGTTTCAATTTCAATTTCACTTCTCCTTCCTCATTCCTGTTCTCACCACAGTAAATGAATGCTGTTTCTTCAGTGTTACCTCTATGTCCATAGAGATCATGAGCCCTGGAGCTCAGAGGCATAGACTTACTGTGAAGCCCACGATTGCTGAGATTAGAGACTGATATTATGAACAGACTCCTTAACTCAGTTTGCATGGCTGTGGAATGGAAACTGCCATTGCAGGTAACTATCATGTTCTCTGTGCTGGGTTCTGCCCTTGGATCACAACAACCCTCTGCAGCACTAGAGACTGGGGGCAGAGTGGCTGGAAAGCTGTCCATTGGAAAAGGCCCTAGGGGTGCTGGTTAAGAGCCAGCTGAACATGAGCCAATGTGTGCCCAGGTGGCCAAGAAGGCCAAGGCCATCCAGGCCTGTATCAGCAATAGTCTGGCCAGCAGCATTAGGGCAGTGACCGTCCCCCTGTACCTGGCACTGGTGAGTACTCAAATCCTGTGTTCAGTTCTGGGCCCCTCACTACAAGAAGCACATTGAGATGCTGGAGCGAGTCCAGAGAAGGGCAATGGAGCTGGGGAAGGGTCTGGAGCACAAGTGTGATGACGAGCATCTGAGGGAGCTGGAGTTGTTTAGTCTGGAGAAAAGGAGGCTCAGGGGTGAGCCTTACCACTCTCTACAACTACCTGAAAGAAGGGTGTAGCCAGGGAGGAGTTGGTCTCTTCTCCCCGGTAACAAGTTACAGGACAAGAGGAAATGGCCTCAATCTGCACCACGGGGGTTTTAAATTGGTAATTGGGAAGAATTTCTTCACTGAAAGGGTTATCAAGCACTGGCACAGACTGCCTGGGGAGGTGGTGGAGTCCTGAAGGGATACTGGAAGTATTTAAAAGATGTGTAGATGTGGGACTTAGGGACACAGTTTAGTGGTGGACCTGGCAGTGCTGGGTTAAAGGTCGGAATCAATGTTCTACTAGGTCTTTTCCAACCTAAACAATTCTATGATTCACTGCTGATACCCACACGCAGCAGATACTGGCACTGCCATCACAAGGTGGGGTTGGAATGCCCGGGCATGTTCTGTTCATCTACAGCCTTCAGGATCCCAAAGGCATGTCTGTTGGACTGCATGTGCGTAAGGTCCCAAGGTGAAACGGTACTAACAAACTAAAGAAGCCCTGCAGAAATCCCAGTGTCTGTCTGTCTGTCCACAGTCTGTCCACGCACTGGAAAGAACTGATGGTGAGGCTGTTTTTTATTTCTCAGGGAAGGCAGAGAAAATTGTAAAGTACTACTACATGGTTCCAGTATTGAACCACAGGATAGGAACCATAGGAGGATTTGGTGCAAGAAAGTTGGAGTGCTGGTAGAGAGTCTGGGAGAGAGGTGCCTGAATACTCCTCTGGTTCCTGGCCTTGATTTCAGGTCCTTCAAAGAGCAAATGGACATGTGTGTGCTGACTGATGAACCTTCACTCTGACAGTTTTCCTGGCCCCCTGGCCAACACCCGCATCTGTCCACTCCACCTCTTTTGCTCCCCTTATTCCTAGTCCAGGTCTTTCTCTACATCAAATGAAACTGTCAACCGTGCTCTCTTACCAATGCATGCTTTTCCTATCTTTGTTCCTATCCTCATTCTAAAGGAGCAGCTAAACCATACTATTCTTTCTTATCAGTCCCTATCTAATCTATCGTACAGCTGCTGCACATCAACTTTAGCTAAAAACCCTGCCAAAAAATCTTGCTCTCCTTTGATCCTCTGTACTCTCTGCTAACTTATCCACGGCCCAATGCAAATACAGCTCAGGTCAGCACTTTTATATTGGCATCAAGCTGCTTCTCTTCTGGAAATCGCCTTCCTGAGACGTCCAAGTGATTTAGTTGTGGCCCAAGAACAGTTAAAAATAATAGCTTTGAAGGTGGAGACGCAGGACACAGATATATTTAAGGAGAGAGAGGTGCATTGCAATAGAGCAGTTTCTATTTAAAGAGCGAATGCATGTAGGTATGTGCCTGTGCTGCCTATAGATGAGGACCAGTGGGTGGGATGAACCAATGATAAATACTTAGCCAGTTGACCACGCAAGATAAATTATCTTCTAGAAATCTGTACAAGATCAAATATGGCTTTGATCTAGTGTGGAATCTAATAAAAGTGATCCACATCTTCCACAAAGATAGTTTTTGCTGACACCTGACGTAACTTTAATTCCATCCACAGTCTTTCTGCTATGCATAAATGATCCTTCCAGGTTTAGTACAGAAGCAGCTGGTGCCCTGTCTGATGCCATGTTAACATGGCAGATCGGGGCTCCACGGCACATCCTCACTAAGAGACTTGTACATCAGCTTTCTCACAGCTTGTCCCCTCTTGCTCTCCCCAGCAGAAAGCTTACACCCAGCAGATATGAAAAAAGCATTTTTATTCTAATATTGTTCCTAGGAAGAACAATGCATTACTTATAGATTCTTCTCCTGGAAGACAGTCTAGCCAGATCTATTTTTTCCTTCCATATTAGTGCTAGTGCCTTCCCCTTTGCCACAATTCACACAACACGTTCTACATGCCCTCAGCTGTCCTCCACAGCAGCCTGGAGAGTGTTAACTTAAAGATGATCCTGGGACCTCCTAGATTGCAAATGTAAATAAAGGAGGAATCCTAACCAGTTTATTCCTATGAACTTTCATGAGAGTCTCCTTAATATGTTCTCTCAACCTGCCACTCAAAGGCAAGTGACCTTTCTGACAAAAGCAACTCTTTGCAGGGCTCTGTGTTAATCAGGACAGGAAGACAGAGCATCTAATTTCATACAACTCTTCAGGTTCCGCTTAAAAAATTCTTTCAAAAGCTTTATAGATATTTAGCATAAACTTCATTTGTTTATCATCTCTCTCATAGAGTATTTTCTACAGCTAAAATTATTCTTAAAACCCTCTTTGTGCTTGTTACCACCATTTAATTTCATGTCTAAATAAGCTTTGAAGAAAGAAAGTCTGTAAGATTCGTCTTCAATTAAGTGTTAGTGCTGGCAGAACATCCTCTCTTATGAAAAGTGACAAGTCTCAAAGGCAGAATTCCTAATCCCCGAGTTAAAAGACAAACCTTCCAAAACCTGTATGCTCCCAAACCTTCTCTAAATGATAAAAAGAAACAAAATAGAACACAAGAACAACTTTAAAACTTTCATAGAACATCCTTGATACAGAATAATTTAATATGTCACTGAATACTGTAAAAATATGCTGTGTTAAGTATTTAATTTCTGTGTAATAAGCTAAGATAAACATTCATAATAAAGCAGACTTTTGAAAGTAATCCCTATCAGAGTCCCAAATACAGCAATGGAAATAGATCGTGGGAATGTCAAGGTGGCACCCTTCCCCTGCTCCTGTTGTAGTATTGCTCATCCATACCATGCACACAGTGATGAAAGGTCCCCAAGGCAGAGTTCCCGCCAGAAGCGTTGACACACATCCAGCAGCGTGAGGCAAGAATCGCACCCAGCTGTCTGTGTACCCTCTCCCACTATGATGCCACCCTGAATGCAAACAGAATGGAATGGCTTGTGAACCGCCTCCCACGCTTTCTCCATTTACCACACAGCTATTTCATGTAGGCAGCTAGAAAAGTATTTTCATGTGCATGAACATGCCTGGATGGAAGCTGCAGCTGTTCAGCTGCTGATTTATCATGTGTTCAGCTTCTCTGACACAGGGCTGGCAATCATTGTAAGATCAGGGAAGACAGGGTGGGAAGAGGAGATGGCTGGTGGTTGACAGCTGTTTCAGGCTCTGTACTTTAATTGGCTCTGAATATGCCTCAACAACCTAAATTTGGCTGATGCTTACTGTTCATCAGAAGAAGACATAGAGCCTTGATGAGAGGAAGGACTGAGCCAAGTAGAAAATTTAAGGGAGAAAATATAACATGATTTAAGCCTGTTCAGGGTTACTCATGCCAGGCCTTCTTTAATGGGAGATAAAAGCCATTTTGAAGAAGGTAAAAGCCTGTATTTCCAGACAACAGAATAAAAGAATGCCCCAAATCATATCTTGTAAGAACCAGAAACTTGTGTTCTGGATTTCTCCTTGTCTCCCTGTTGTGATCAGCTACATTTGAGACATGAAAATTGTATCTCCACTCTCCCATTCAGGAATGTATTTACTGAGAAAAAAAAGTGATGATAGTGCAGCCCTGTTACCTCCCCCCCAATGCTATCTCCTGGTGACTAGCACACTCTGAAGGTCACTTGTTAGAGATGCACTTCCTTCGGCAGGACAGCCTTTCTCTCACACCCCCATCCAGCTTGAGACCTTGATTTGTTCAGTTCTTTCCTCTTCCCACCTTCATCAGGTACAAGTCTGGTCAGATATACTGCTGAGCCCTACTCTCTCAGGATGTGGCTTCTCCATCCATCCCACCATAGAACCACAGAATATTCTGAGTTGGAAGGGACCCTCAAAGATCATTGAGTCTAGCTCTTAAGTGAATGGCTATGGGCCACAAAGGCAACAAAGGAGATCAGAGCTGGTGAGCATGAAGGAGGTGATCCATCAGAGGCTTGCAGTGAGATTGCAGATGGCCAGAATCAAGCTCATATGGGTCAAAACCCAAATGCCACATTCAGTCTTTCCTTAAACATCTCTAGGCATGGCGACTCTACCACTTCCCTGGGCAGCCCATTCCAATGTCTAATCATCGATTCTGTGAAGTAATGTCCAACCTAATGTCCAACCTAAACCTCCTCTGGTACAGTTTGAGGCTGTATCCTCTCATCCTGTTGCTGGTTGGCTGGGAGAAGAGACCAGTCCCCACCTGGCTACACCCTCCTTTCAGGCAGCTGTAGAGAGTGATAAGGTCACCCCTGAGCCTCCTTTTCTCCAGGCTAAACAGTCTCAGTTCCCTCAGCCATTCCTCATGGAATTTGTGCTCCAGACCCTTCATCAGTTTTGCTGCCCTGTTCTGGACTCACTCCAGCACTTCAGTGTCCTTCCTGATTTGAGGGGCTCAGAACTGGACACAGGATTCAAGGTGCAGCCTCACCAGTGCCAAGTATAAGATGAGACTTTTCATTACCTGCATCCTCACAAATTCAACAGTGGGAAGAAAGCTTTATTGAAAAGAAAGGATATTTTTCTGATGATTGAAACGGTATTTGACTTTTAAACATTCCGAGAATCTTACCTTCAGTGTGGAGTTTCACTCAGTAAAGGACAGCTGATTAAAATCAACCAGACTTTTAAAAAAATTAATCCTTGCAAAAGAAGTTCTCACTTGCTACTTTTAGAGGGTAATTCTCACTTTAAGGAGACAAGATTAGAAACACGCTTTATTTAGAGTTCTCACTGGAGAGCCCAGAAACAGAGGAGACTAAAAGCTGATGTTAGAAAATGATAATATTTCTATTTCTTGTCCTCGCGCCACAACAGACCATTGGGTATTATTTCTTCATATTGTACACATTTATGTAGGAAACATGTAATAGTTCCTTTTCTGCAGAGGTATTTCAGTGATGTAACACAAGCTTTGACAAACCATCATGAGATAGATGAATTAATTGGTGTATTTTCAAACCATTGCTTATAGATTTCTCAGAGATTTCCTTCTTCTCCAAGTTCTTAAAATGTGGACCTTCAAGGACACCACGTCCACCCATCCATCCCATGTTCTCTATTACACTTACAGGGTAATTGCTGCCTTGAAGCCATACAAAGAACTGACAAAGCGCTATTGTAACTTCAGAAATTCTATCTAACACAGTTTAAGCCAGAGAGACAACTCTCTGTGACTACTTCAGGAAACAGCCTAGCCTCTTCCAAGAGAGTCTTGGGATTGGTGAGAGTCTCTCCTCATTCAAAAGCTGCTTTTGAGTTACTGCCTCTTACAAGGCAGTGGTCTCTACCACCCAGACCTCAAAATGAAGTTGGAGATAATTTTAGCAAAGTGGGAAATCAGGCCCTCTTGAAAGTGCTGACTTTTAAAAGACAGCAGCAGGGCAGGGAAGGAAATAAAGAAAACAGGTCATGAAACTGCTGAGCTTGGAAAGCTCTCTGTAAGATTGGCCATTGTTTCTCTTTGGTTTCCCCTTCCACCTCTTTGAGCAACCTGGTCTAGCGGAAGGTGTCCCTGCCTATGGCAGGAGGGTTGGAACTAGGTGATCTTTAAGGTTCCTTCCAATACAAACCACTCTGTGATTCTATAATCCTATGAAAACACTGATCAGTACTCCTTTATTTTAAGTTTTAACTCAGCAGATTGAAGATGTGATCTTTACTGGATGTATGAAAAGTCAAAACACAGAACTAAAAAGGTTAAGATGTGGATTCTGTAGCTGCCTCAGCCTTCTCAGTACTTCACTGTCGATTTACAAAGTAACTCTTCCAACCATTAGCATACCACACCAGCTAAGCCTGCAGAAATACTGTCGATCCTCACCTCTCCTTGCTGTACCCAGGCCATCATAGAGGCACGAATTCAGGGCTAAAAGAAGAAAGAAACAGTGTAATTCTCTGGTTTATTTCTTATGGCATTTATATAAACGAACAAAGTTGAGGGGCCTGTTTATTTGTCTTCATTCAAGTTCAATCAAAACCAAACCAAAACAATCCTTTGGAAGATGAACCACAAAACCAAGGACTGCTATCAGTAACTCAAGCTGAAATCTCTGCTGAAGATCTTAATACTTCATTGACCATGTAAGAAACTGTGTGAACATACTTTTATATGAAACATAATTAATAGCTCTTTCATGTGGTTTGGTTTTGGTTACTTTATTGTGTACTTTTACGTATACTTTGGCTGTTAGTCCTGAAAACGGGCCTACTTCTTAACAAAAACAAATTAATGACCTGCTTTTTCTAAATGACTTCTGGTAATAAAAATTAGGCTGTCACCCTCATATCAGTTTCCCTTAATCTGAAGTCTAAGGGTATAGTTAGAGAATACAACTGCATCAAACACAACTGCCCTCTGCTAACAAATGACAGTCTTGTTCTCTCATGCTCTCCACCCCCTCCTTAGCGCCAGTTCTGATCACAAAGTAAACTAATTCAAAATAAACTGCTGAAAACTATTACTTTTCTTCCAAGTGCAGTCCTCTCTGAATTAACAAGTTAAATTGGCTCACTGATCAATATCAGGGGTTGTGCAAGGCAGCAGGGAAAGGAATTGTGCAAGGCAGCAGGATTATGGAGAGTGGAACCTCTCCTTTTCTCACCTTCTGCGGCAGCTAGATCATTCAAGATATACCACACAACTGCATCGGAGAGCTGTTCTAACTAGGATTCCCCGACAGTACTTGTCTTCAGGCACATACAACTCTTCTCTGTGCTGTTCTGCAGTTAGGTTAAGGGCTCTATTGAATGGTCTGGGGAGCCCTGGACTGCTGGAGTTTTTGCAGCTACCCCAGGAGAGGACACTTTATCCATATTGCATGCTGAAGCTGCTCAAGGAGAAGGCCAAATCACTGGATTAGAAAGAGAACCGTTGCAGACATCATTCTGGGAGACTGGCTGCTGATCTTTAGATCACGGTGTGTCTGTGTCTGATCCTATTCCAAAAGCAGTATGCATTTTACTTAGTGATCACTGTACGCAAAACCCATCCATTAGAGGCACTCCTTGGAACAAGCACTGTCTCCCTGAGACTCAAGCCTAATAAAAAGTGAAGTACCCAGTGGAAATGTGGTGCTTTGCGGTGCTGTCTTGGCACTATCGATCCAAGGAGAGCCTTCCCTTTGAATGAACTGCATGGTGCTGCCTGGACACATCAGCCGGGCCTCCCCTTTCCCCCACGGAGTGAGTGGCCCTGCTCAGCCCCACACTCTCTGCTGCTCAGCCTCCCCAAAGGAGGTCTGCCTGTGCTTGCTTCTTCTCTGAATTAGTCCTCAAAATCGACCCTTTTATTTTTGTGGGAACTGGGCTACCCTTCTCCAAATGGATGAGCGGTGGCATGGAGGGCTCAGACAAAGCAGTGTTTGTGAGAAACCAACACAGGGGCAGGGCCACGGCTGTGCCAGCCGCTCACGGAGATGAAGGGAACACAAGTGAGAGGGAACCTCATCAGTGTCTGTAAGTATCTGAAGGAAAGGTGTCAAGAGGATGGAGCCAGGCTCTTCTTGGTGATGCCAAGCAATACCACAAAAAGCAAGGGGCAGCAATTGATGCAAAGGAAGTTCCACCTAAACACGAGAAAGAACTTCTTTCCTGTGAGAGTGACCACACACTGGAACAGGATGCCCAGAGAGGTTGTCGAGTCTCCCTCACAGGACATATTGAAGAACTGTCTGGATGCAATCGCGTGCCACGTGTTCTGGGATGACTCTGCTCGAGCAGGAAGGCTGGACCACTGTGGTCCCTTCCAGCCTGACCCATTCAGTGACTCCGGGAGTTACGGAGCTGCCGGCACCGCGCCCCGGCTCCCCGCGCCCGCCGCCGGGGCTGAAGCACCGCCGCCCCGCTCCGCGCCGGCGCAGGCGGACGAGCGCCAGGGCGGGGGAGCATTCCCAGCTCCCTTCTCCCTCCCGCTTCCCGCGCATGTGCGGTTGCCAGGGCGGCCGTCTCCGGTGAAGGTTTAAAATCTGCGGGACATGCGCAGTGCCGGTTCTGGCCCTGGCGAGGGGGACACGCCACATTGGAACGGCGAGCGGAGCGCTCCGGGCAGCGCCGGGTACAGTTTGCGCCGCCTCCGCTTCCTCCCGAGCCGCGCTCGCCTCGCCCGGCTCTGCCTCNCGGGCCGAGCGAGCGAGGGAGCGGGCGGTGAGCGGGCGGCGGCGCGGAGCTCTGGCCGGGCAGTGAGGGACGGCGGCGGCGGCGGGCGGGCGTGGATGGATCCCCGCGTGGCCTGGATCCAGCCTGAGCAGAAAGGACCCGCGAATGCGCTGTGGATGCAGATCTGGGAGACCTCGCAGGGCGTGGGGGGCCGGGGCGGCGCCAGCTTCCCGCACTACCTCTGCCTCAACTCCCCGGCCCTGGACTCTGCCGCCTCTCCGCCCCGCGGGCACGGCTGCGTGCGGCTCGGGGCGCCCGGCGCCTGCTGCTCCTCTTCCTCGCCGCCTTCGCCTTCGCCTTCCCCGCCGGCCCTGCTGACCGGACTGGTGCCCGCTGTCTCCGCCGGCCCCGCGGCGGTGAACGGCGGCGGCGAGGGAGGGCGGCGGCTGCAGAAGTCGCCTTCCGTGTCTTCCTCGTCCTCTTGCTCGTCGGTGGAGTCCGGCACCGAGAGCCCCGGCTTCTCCTCCTCGGGATCGTGCAGCGGCGGCGGAGGCGGCGGCTCCTCCTCTTCCTCCGGCGGCCCCCGGGCGGTGGCGGTGGCTCCTCCCGGGCTGCTGGGCAGCGGGGCCGGACCCGGCGAGTTTTTTAACTTCCACGAGAACAAAGTGAACGCTGTGAATGGGCACCACCAGCCGCCGCACCCGGCGCGCAGCCCGCACCCGCCCCCGGCGTCTCCCCAGCAGCACCAGTACCACCCGGGCCGCAGGAAACGGGAGAATAAAGCCAGCACCTATGGGATGAATTACTTGCTCTCCGGCAGCCGCGGCGTCGCCGTCAACAACTCCCCGCACCAGCAGCGGCAGCCGCCTCAGCAAACGCTGCAGAGCCCCGGCACCCCCTGGAAGACCAGGAAATACAGCCCGGGCGTGCAGGGGTGAGCAGCCGGGGCCCCGGGGGCTGCTGCAGCCCCAGAGGGAAGGGGCGCCTCGGCCGCCTCTCCTGCGGTCCCTCCGGGCAGGGGGGCTGTGGGTTGAGGTCACACGAACTCCTCTGGAGCCGGCCGCGGCAGGGAGGCCGATGGTAGGGCATCGCGGGGCACAAACCCGTGCCCTTTTGTAAATCACCTTGGTCTGTGCCGGCTGGGTGGCTCCTGGCCGAAGCAGCGATTCGCGCAGGGCCAGAGAACCCTTCGATACAGGGGGTTAGGCCTTACCTTGTAGGAGGTTGAGAGGTGAAGTTGTCAGGCCGTTATCAAAGGTCACCTACAATAATTAAAGCAAGGATGTGTGGAGGATACTTGCCAGAGCTACCAGGTGTCAATTCAGATTGTAAGGAGGAAGTGGAAGGCTTCCGTTCAGAGGAACTCAGAACCCTCGTGCTGATTTTTAAATGCCTCTGCTTAGGCTGCAGCAAGCTGGTTAGCTTCGGGAGTGTTAGGGACATCACTTGAAAGGGAGGTGCCGAGTTCTCTCTGAGATAGGCATGAAAGTCAGTGTGGTCTTAGAACGTTTCTCTCAAGTGTGTTTTAGCTCTAGGATAGGTTGAGCCAGCCAATACCTGTGCAGAAATCTTGTGTTTTTGAAGAGAACACTTTTATGAAGCTTACCCTATCTTGTAAGCCATATCTTTCTCATATAAATTGGTAGTTAGTAAGGCTGAGTATTCAGTTTGATCTGATTGGCATGGAGAAGGGACTAAAATTGAACAAAGCATGTCTGGGATGCTGTATGAGATTGCTGTATTTCACCTGTCAAATTTCATTCAATCAAGGGGAAATGTTACTTTCTAAAGGTTGTTTTATTCTTGGAAAAAGTGCTAGCTACATTGACTGACTGTAGCAGATTTCTGATGTCACTTCAAAAATAGTTTCTTGGAACATCCTAACATCAAGACCTTTGGATGCCTTTGGAGTAAAGGCACTGCATATTTGTAGAGGGGAAATAGCTAAAGATAACAGGGTATGAGCTGGGGATTTTTAAGTGAGAGATTTAACTTAAGAACAGTGTCTTATCTTCTGTGTAGTACTGTCGTCCGCTGAGTATGTTAAAAGTTATTAAGAAGTATTAAAAGATATTTTTAAAGTTCTGTTTTTGTAAACCATAACCTCAAGAGGGGGAGGACAAGACTTGTGACTACTGCTTTTTAATTCCAGACTGACAATGAAAATTCAAATTTCTTACAGGAAGCTAGAAGTTTAATCTTTAAGAGGCGTCTTGCGCTGGGAGCTATGAGTCCTATACTAAGAAGCTTGTGTGTCTAAAGTTCCAACAGTATCTTTGAGATAGTGTGAAGTTTTTGTTTTACTTTCATAGAGCTGTGGTAGAGCACTGAGTTGACTTTTTAATTTAAGTCAAGTCATTGTAAGTGAGGCAGATCTCCAGGCAGGTGTAACAAAGGAGCAGCCTGAGTTCACCCAGCAGGTCTGTGGCAAATGGCAAACCTGTGAATCAAATCCAGACATTGTAAGTTCTGTCCTGTAGCTGTTAGGCAGCACCACCTATGCTATTCACACATTTTTATTTTCCGTCTTCTTTCCCTCTGTTTTCTTTAGGCTTTTCTTTAATGGTGGCTATGCCACTCTTCAATTTAGAGTTTATAGAGAATCCATACAGAAGGAAATTGTTTAGCTGAGATGCAGTTGCACTGTTCAGTTCCATAATGTAGGTAGTTCTTTTGCTGATATGTTAATGACAAGTTTTTTGCTAAGTATCTTTGGAAGTGGAAGCTGTGTTTCCTGATCTTCTGTCAAGGATCTGTGTTACAAAAGCAGGACCTGATTCTGGGAGTGGGATACCAGTAGCTACAGCATGTGTGATCCTGTAGTTCCAGAGCATTCCTTAAAGTAGCAGGGAACTAACTAATGCTGAAGGAGAGCATGAAGCTTGAAACTATATACCTAAATATGACAAGCAGTTTCTGCTTTAAAGTTTGAGTTCTGTTACCCAAGGTGAATCTTGGACAAGTGGGTATTCTTAAACAATGTTCTGTTTAGTGTTAGTGATTTTTTACAAAGTGCTTGCATGATTGAAGTAAGAATACTGCCACTGATGGGGTGGATTTAGGGATCTGTCTTCTGCAGTAATTCCTATTTAGTGCTGAGCTTAACTTTTTCCTGAGGCCTGGCTGGTGTGTTATTTGGCAAATCAAATAAAAATGCACTGAAAAGGCTGGGATGGGGACAGATCCCTGCAGGAGTTTCTTGTAGATCCCTTATGTTCCTTTAGTTGCCTGCTGTTCTCTGGAACTGTCAGCCCGTCCTGAAGTATCACTTTGATAACTCGTCATCTGTTGACAGAGCATCTTCAGTGTTGCCGTGCTGGTACACGCAACTGTTGAAAAATGTGATCCTGAAAATCTTCAGCTGCAGTCTGGTTTGGGCATTGATTATAGGAAGAAGGACTTGATCATAGATGGTCTTATGCTTACACTGTACATGAATGGTAGAACTTACTCTGCTGTGAATATTGTTCCTAAAAGAATGTTTTTCTACAACATGCTGAAATTTCCAAGTGTTACGCAGTGGCTCACAGTGTTACTGTGTTGTCTTTTGGTAACAGAGTAAGAAGGGTAATCTCTGTTAGTGCTCTCCCAGGCTGCAGCGGTACTTGTGATGAATTGCCTGCGTGCTTTGAAACGGTACTGTGCTCTCTCTGCTTTCTCATTCAGAGCTGAGGATGGTCTGTAGCACTGCAAGTCATCGTTTTATTCATACTGCTCATAGTCAGTGGTTTTGTGATGGTAGGTGTGGTGATGTTTAGGAATACTGTATGTTATAAAAGCTGTGTTTTCCTCTGTTTTATATACAGCATTCCTTTTTTTTCCCAATGGACCCGTGCTTTCACCACTTTGATAGCAGCATGACAGTATTTGTAAAGGAAATTTTTTGTCATAAAACACAAGTGTGCTGTGCTTTTGGATGCCCTAGATTGTCCCGTGTTTTGCTGTTACAGAATTTTGGAAGGTAGGGAGTGTGGAGATTGAAGCAATATTTATTCCAGTGCTTCAGCAGAGTGATTAATATAGCAACAGTGTAAATTCCTATATGCCTGCGTTTAGGACTACAGATGACAAAATGACTGGTTTCAGACGCAAGACAGAGAAGTGTCCTTTAATATTATGAGATTAATTCAAACTGTTGTGACTGATGTTCAGAATTTACTTCTTGGTACTGTAAAGTATCCTCTCGTGTAGTTTAAAACTACATCTAGCCTCTTAGGGTGTGCATTCTTTGTTCAGCAAATACCTTCTGTTTTTGTAAAGTCAGTATCTTAAGTATATCTGAGTAGTTTAAGCATCCAGAGAGTTTAAAAGTGCTCAAATATTATTTCAAAATATGGCATCAAGCTATTCTAAACTTTTTGCTAAGGACTCTACAGCTTTTGTTTGGATGCACAGCTAATAGAGTGCTTTCTCTGAAGATGTAGCTAGTAGCTTGTGAATAGTATAAAATCATACCAGTTTTAATTATTTTGCCTCTTAATATAAATTTATCAAAGTAAGTAAAGAATTAAAGCATTTTTAACAATATGAGTCTGTTCTGCTTAATACTTTCAACTAAGTGTTCAGTCTAATTGTAGATGTTGAATGAGCTTAGTGCTGAAATACCTGGCATATCTGCGTGGCACATTACAGTGCTGTACAGAAACAACAGAACTGGCTTGTTGAGGATTAGTTTGGATACCAGAACTGTTAGGATACATTGGAATGGGGCTCTGCCTGGACTAATTAGTGTTGCATAGTGTCTGATGACTTCCTGCAATAATTTTTTCCCCTATATAGCTGTTGTCTTTAACTCTTTCTTGATAACGACACACAAGTTCTGCCATAGAGTACAAGAGCACCAAGACCTCTGCATTTCCTTAGGCAGAATGAGGATTCAGGGCAGCATTCCCTGATGACCACAGCAGGTACCTGGAGAGAGTTCTCATAAGCAAGGTAAGCTTATGACAGTGCTTCCCCAGAAGACTTGTTTCAGTATGCACCAGTTTGCCGCTGAATGATACTGTGTACAAAAAGTGATGTCCAGAGATATGGTGGTGCTCCCATGTGCTAGGCCTATATTAGGTCATCTTTATTTCGTCACCTGTGTGCAGTGTTTGTAATTCCAGTCTTAGAGGGTTTTTTTTGCATTTATGATGTATTTCAGAACTTTGACTAAGATAGATTTAATTACAGTTTAGTGCAATGCACTATTAAAAGTCCGTTGCATCCAGGATTGTGCATCGCTCCAGTTGCATGTTTGTCAACCCTTGCTTTTTATTATACTGCTGTCAGAGCTGTCAGATACAAATTAATGTGTGGGGATGCCACAAATTAATGTGTGAGGATGCCACATTGTCAGCCCCTTCTGCACATGTTGTTTTCTTCTACTTTGAGCTGAAAGAATATAGACTTTGGAGATGCTCTAAAGCCTTTACTGTCTGCAGTGAAATGTCCAGCTCTTGTAAGAGCTTTAGGGTCCTCCCAAGGGTGGTTATTCTTAACTCCTCCCTGTACTTAGCAGTGCTGTCTTGCTCCAGCACCTTCTGGTAAAGAATCAACACAGTGGGCTACGCTTCATCCACGGTGCTGTCCAGTCCTTGATGTCTGCTATCTGTGGTGCTAGGTGGACGCCTTTAGTGGAGGTGGTAATGTAGGAGGGAGGTAGTGCTGGCATTGTACACTCAATTCTTGTTTTGCTTGGCTGTAGGGTCAGGGTAGAACTAGGCAGTATATATGCTGGAGTGTATGCAAGGAGAAGCGTGGAAGTAGTTACCAGTTAGTCATAGTACATTTCTGGAGAGAGCATCAGAATGTAGTTAGATGGATTGTTTTCACGCCTGAAGGTTGGTAAGAAGGAAAGTTCCAGGGTAGCTGCTGGATGAATTGTCAAAAGAACGGAACATCTTTTTTTTCCTGTGGTCAAGTCAGTTGCCTTGGTAAAGCACAAAGTTTCCATGCGAAGTGGATACCTAGTGTAGAGTTAGAGACTGATGCTTTGGGGAGTGGAATGAAAGGAATGTTCTGGCAGCAGTAGGCTCCAGAGTCACTAGAGGTTCTAGAGGTCAGAAGGGCTGAGCTACAGTAGTAAAACATGAGAAGGCCTTGCATGACAGGTGCTCACATCTGTGTGTGGAGGAGAATAGGACATGTTTGGAGCAGTTTAATCCAGGCACCAGCTTCAGGGTGTTTTTGCCAGTTGTTAGGCTTTGGCAGTAGAGACAGTTGGCGCTAAGAACATCAACAGCTGTACTGGGTGAGGCCATTAGAGGCCAATGCCAAATATTGGGAGAAGAATATGTCAATGTGAGGTTGTGGTGATACTTCCTGAAAGCATCTCCCAGCTTTAAACTGTGTGTGGTTCTTGGACTAACTGGGCTATAGGCAGTGCATTGTTATGCTTATTGTAGATTTTGTGTAGGAATTTGTCTTGTCTTGATTTCCTATGGTCTGGGATCAGCAATGACCTGTAGAAAGATGTTCCTCGGTAAAGCCATGCATTATGTAAACATCTTTTTTTTTTTTTTTTATCCTGAGGCTGTTGCTGGGGTTGTAGTGGCTGCCAGTTGCAGGTCTGTGCATTACAGAGGCAGACCATGAATGCTTTCTGCAGGGGACTTGAAAAAGGAGGCGGGGAAAGGTTGAATCACCTGACAGTTGTTTGTTTTCTACTCTGTTTAATCATTCCTTGTACTGAAACTGTTTCCTGCCTGTAGATGTTTATCTCCTCTGTATGCTTTGCAGTCCTGTTTTATCTTTGGGACTCACATGAACCAGACCTGTGTGTGATACTGTCACGGTATTCCTGCGTATTGAGCTATCTTGTTCTATCTTGTACTTTGTCTCCTGATGACTAACATGGCACTTGCCTGATGTTTTTGTGCTTTGAGGCTTCACTAGTGATCTTCCTTTAATATGGAAACTAAGAGTTCCAGTGGCTTGTTTCGCGTTTAAAACAATTCTTTATCTATGTGAAGGGTCTTTCCCCTCATCCTGTGTCAGCTTAGTTTCTTCATAAGCCTGCATAAGGGCATGTGGGGCCATTGTCAAATGCCATTAGAAAATCCAAGAAAATAACAGATTTTCCTTTGTGGTTTTCTGATTCTTCCAAGTAGCTCTGAATGTTTGGGTTTTTTTTAAGACTCTGCTTCCATTTATGACTGTTATGTTTGCGTCTTGATATAGTCATAGCTATTCATTTGTTGCATTGATTCTACTTTAGGCTGCTTTGACTATTTTGAATATAAAAGCTAATCCTTTTAAATTAAACAAAAAAAGATAACCACTTATTGTTCTGGTACAAATGCAGTATAGTATCAAGCGAGTGTGACTTTTGGTGAATACTGAATTACCGGGAATAGGTTTTGCTGTGAAGTATTTTCTGTTAAGAAGTTTGGGACAAGTTCACCCTTTGTATTTGTGGATCAGGGAAGTCTCTGAGGAATTTAAAAAAAAAAATACTAGCTTCTCTACGTATCATGCATTGGGATCACTTAACTTTCTCTGTACTGATCACTTAATTCACTTAACAGAAGCAGGTTTTTGGGTTCTTGAACTAGTTTAGCCTTTCTCAGTCATAGCTTTGCATCTTGTTAAGTTGTTCCTCATAATCATTTTTGATATCCTTAATCTTCCAATCCTCTTTTCCTGCTTTGTACATGACTTCAGGGTTTCTGAAGACATCTTCTAATGGAATCCTCTGACAAGGTAGTAAAAGCTTTTTTCCCACCTAAAACCTGCTTAGTGATGCACACTAAACAACCAGTGCGATATCTTTAAAAGTCTCTGAAACACATTGTTCTTTTGGTTATGATTTTAAAGGAGCTTCCTCTTTTATATGGCAGACTGCAGCAGTACTTAAATCCAGAAAAGACTGTTCTAGCTTTTGTTGCCTTGCAGAGATGCTGACTTCAAATGTGGAGGGTTTGCTGCCAGTAGTGCTTTGATGGGTGCATTTTGAGTTAGTCTGCTGCTCAGGATTATGTCAAAAGTTGCTTCTCTTTAATATTTCGGTGGCTAACCTGGTGTAATGAATACCTGATCTACATGGGCATAATTAGTCTCTCATCACTAATATGTTTCTGCTGTTGCAATCTGGCTTGTCTGGGATGTTAATTGCTTGCTATCTTTGGGCACTTGCAAAAGAATGGTATTAAGGCAGGAATTTCGGGGTTTAGTGGTTCTATTTATTGGCATAGCAGGCTTGCGGATTCAGTCCCAAAGTTTAACATATGGCATTCTCCTTCACTGGTGCAACAAAATAATTGTGATGTTTTCTTGGTGGTGTAGGGAAGTCCCTCAGTCTAAGTCAGGAGTAATGTACTTCAGAAGCTTACGTAGTGGATCTACTTTGCCATGTATTAAATTGGAGATGTACATCTGCTTATTTTTTAAATTTTTTATGATGCAGCTTTTTCAAATTACATCCAGTCATTAATAAGGTAATTGGTTGAGTTTTATTGGATCGACATACTTTGCAAAAATAAATTAGTTTCTGATTCTATTTCGAAATGCAGCCAAATTCTGTTACTTAAGTCTGGAAATTTGCAGTGTGAATCAATCCAACAAACTTAGTTTCTTGAGTGTGTCAACTGTCAAGGTGTTCCTAAGAGGTAGACTTGCATGACTGTGGGGCAAAGAGAAAGCTTAGAGAGGAAATAAGAACAATATAATCTCTTGTGGAAAAGGTACAATATATTTTATAAAGTACTGTTTGTTCTGTGGAAGAGAACAGAAGTACTTTTTTCTTCCATTCGCTCCTTTCTAGCTAACTTGCAAAGTAAGCTCAATTCTTATTTGAGTTTGATATTTAGGGTACTTGTCTGTAAAACATTTCACAGCTCTGATTCATAAGTTCTATATAGTTTAGATTTTCTTTTATTCTGCCAGTCTCTGTAGTTTGCTGCCTTCCATACAATTACAGTGACGAAGATAATTGCTGTCTGAATAACGTAGTAGTATGAGACTGATTTGGTGCAGCAGTGCAGTCTGTGAATGTAGCACTGTGTTTTCATAGTTTCTCTCATCTGTAAGCTTACAGCATTGCATAGGGCATAAAGTAGTACTGCCTGAGCCTTACTGGTGTTGAGGAGGACTAGTATACAAAGGTAAAGGCATCTGATGGGTGTTGTGAGTGGGAATGGGAAGAGAAGAATTGTAGTTCATCTTGTATTTTAGGTCGTAGTTGTATTTTAGCCCCTTTTGCAGATGTCTTAATCTTAGATCATACTGGGAAAAGTCTGTCTCGGAATATATTACTGCTTTCACTCATGTATATATATATATTTTTTTTTACTCCTTTATTTTACTGAACTGTGTTCCTTAGTTGTTTTTAGACTGTAAGACAGATTTCAACTATTGAATGCATTTGATTGTTGTAGTGTGAGATTTCACCTGCGTTTCCACGATAATGCAATTTTACATTGCCCAAGTTGTAGGTGAAGGTACAGTTCAACAGATTTCCAAGTTGAGTGCAGTGACTGCTGTGCTTTTCATCATTTAATCCCGAGACAATGAAGTCCTCATACGTGTTTTGGAGCTCATGCTTCATTGAAGGAATGCGTTCTATGACTTGTAACCTTTATTTCAACAAAGATTCTTTCGAGATGTTGCCTATACCTCCCCATTTCTTTACCTCCTTTTTCTGCACACCCCTAGTGTTAGACCCCCATGCTTTAACTGTGGCATCTATTCTTTCCTTTTATAAGGATTCTTGGATAATGTGTTAGACTTCTGTTAGAAAAAATACTCATTTTAGGAAGTAACGAATATGTTTTTAAAAAGCATTAGTTGTTCCACATAAAAGATGCAGTCATGTTTCTGTCTGTTCCTTTAGAATAAATTAATGTGCTTAGTGGCGTAGTCATGTTGAAAAGGAACTGGATGCTTACTTGGGGGAACAACGTCTCTGTAGCTTTTCATTTACCTTCTAGTTTGTTGATGATGTTTGAGAATTTCATTTCACTGCATTGGAGTTAGCCCTTGAAGTAATAAGTCAATCTTATGTATAATAATATTTGCAGTAAATGAATAAACTGGATGATCTCCTTTCTTAGAAAGCTACTTTTAAGGAAAAACATTGCAAAAGTCTGAGAATGACGCTTGAGTGTTATTTTAACTTAGAGACTAGAAGTGTCTGCCTTTCCTAAAACGGTGAAAGGGATAATTTTTTGATAAACAGATGTTAATTCTGTTGCATAGTTCAGCCCGTAAGCAGCAGATGCTTGCTGTGCTTAGCAGTAATAACATGAGTGAATGGTAGGTTCCTCCAGGCTGTTAAAATTATCAACCTGAATGATGTAGCCAGTACAAGTAGCCCCTCTTCTGCATCCCTGTGTTCTAATCTTTGCCATCTTATATTAGGTAAGAGTACAGTTATAGCTCACCAACAAGTTTCTCTCCCAGTATTCCTATAAATACAGTAAAACTGTCTTGTGAAAAAGTTGATTAAAAGGCCTACATTTGCTAGTAAAGTAGTACAGTAGGCATCTTAAAATGTTCTAGGAGATAGCTAGGTGCTGGAATGCTGTTGGGAGTCCAAATTCTTTAAGAAGCCAGAAGGAAATTGAGAAGATTGACTTGTCTATATGTTGAAGGAAGTCCTAAGTGAAAAACAACAGTTAGCATGTTACTTGTATCTGCATGTACATCGTGTGTTGCAAATGGAAATTGTGTTCCTAATGGTTAAAGTACTGTCACAGTCCTGATAAGAAGTGCTTATGAAAATCATAGAGGCTACGTGGACAAAATTCTTAAGTAAAAACTATCCCTGTACTGGCTGGCTGAATATTCCACTGTTATCTGTTTTTTTCAGACACCGCATTATTCCTTCAGCTAGTAGAGAAGTTGCTCCGGGATTAGTCCTGAACAGCATACAGGATCTTCTTTTATATACATAAGAGCTGGGTTTTTTTTGTGACTGTGTTCCAGTAACCTTGTCTGAGCAAAGATGTTTACAAAAATGCAAACCACTGTAACATTAAATTTTAAAAAAGCGTCTCTGTTTTGAGAAGCTTCTTCAGGTGAAACCCAAAAGATAACATGCTACAGTGGTTGTGTTGTCATGCACTGACTGAGTATAGCATTGATTCTTACCCAGAAGGACATAGACCAAGAAGATGATCTCTAAGAAGTAGAAACTGTTGAATTAAGGAAAACTGGAAAGAGCAAGCAAAATAGAAGTCTGTTAAGAAAGAGGGTTGAGAACTGGTTTGCTAAATGCATTAAGACCTGAAAGTCTTGCACATCAAAAGCAAGAAACTTGCCAGAGTCCGTAGGGCTCCAAGAGTGACGTGCAAGGGCGCCTGGGGGAAGAGAGATCACATAGTAAGAACTAAGTGAACTAATTGCTTTCTGTTGGAGAAGGACTTGCGAGACTTCTCAGCAGAACTTTCTCTGACTCCAGGCAACTGCAATTTTAAATTTCAGTAACAGTTTAAATCCAGTCAGCAGAGTGACACCTGTTGTACACCTATGTCTTGTAGTGTTTGCCAAAGAATTTCAGAGGAATTAGCCATGAGAATGGCTTGAACTCTAAATGAGCTTTGATATCCAGACCTTTGCTGTTGTCCCGTGCAGATTGAAGCATTAAACCAAGTACTGCCTTGCCAGTGCAAAGTAGAAAATATGAACCTGACTTCATATTATAAAGCAGATCAGGGAAGAAAGTGTAGACTAGTGATGAGTGATACTCTTCTGAGTCTTTCATGACATGGTTAACAATTGTGTTGGTGTTAATCTTCTGAAGAGAAGCTCAGTAGGGCGTCAAAGTGATACTTGTGTGTTGACTCTTTTTTTGAGCTTGCTGATGCACTGAGGCTGCTTTTGAAAGGCTGTGCTGCGTGTGGTAGAGGTTGTGATGCATATGGGGATGGAGACCCCTTTTATTCTACTTCCCTAATACAAGATGGCTACTGTAAATGCATTTTTTCCAGGAATGTCTGGATCTCTTGGAGTGGTTGGATGGGGCAGATACTAAAGCAAAACAAAACTTCTTGCATGAGCAAACATAAAGAAAGGGTCTAGTGCATGTTTTGATAAAGGCAGTTGTATCTCACAGGTCTCATTTTCTTGAAGGATTCATTCTTAATCCATATTCCTGTGTTCAGTTTGATAACGTAACTGCTGAATTTTTTTAGAAGAATGTTTGAGATTCTTTTTGAAGACTTTGTAAAGACCAAATGTTTACAGTTTTGCTGGGTTAGCTGCTTAGAAATAACCAAAGGAAAGAATAAATTATTTACTTTATAATAAGGGAAGGTTACAAATAGAATTATTCAAGACTGTTGCTCGATACATTCATAAATACCTGGAGGGAAGAAATGAGTGAGAAAAGGATAGAAAGGATAATAGAAAGCTAGAGCTGACTGCAGACAGACGCAGTGGGAGTTCATTGTTCATAAGATTATAAAATTGCTGGTAAAATTAAATTCTATTAAATATAGAATCGTGACTGAAGAAAAATAATTCAGGCTGAATATCCCCAGTGGGTGGGCTTTATGTTGGCGGTTTTGTTCAGAAAACACCTGGAAGCTCCTTCATAATGGTCTCTTTTAAAGAGCAGCTGTGTGCTCAGATACCCTCAAGTAGCAGCGATATTCACAAGCGTAGGGACAATAAAATGGAAATAGATGTGTGTCCTGGACTGAATGGCAGAATTACATGTGGACTCTGTGTGTGTGTGTTTCTGCCCACCTGTCAGAAAACATGGTGCAAATTGAAAAGAAGCCAAAGAAGGTTAGCAGTGATCAAACTTTGGACCTGCCCTTGTGGAAGGGGACAGAAACCCATGAGGATTAGTAGCTTGGAAAACTGCTGGTGGATAGAGACAAATGGATATGAATTGAGAGCCTGAGAAGTCTTATGTTTTGAGATGAACTGCCAGTAACAACTTTTTTTTTGCCCCAAGAGAAACATCAGATAACATCATTAGCAGGCAGCAGTTTAAAATAAAGCACTCTTTATTCTGATGCATACTTAAATTCTCATGGAATGCCATGAATAACAAAGCAGAAATGGGCTAAAAGATCTGGAAAAATTTATGGAATGAAGTTCTTTGAGCTAATGTGTATCATGGTTGGGATTCACCCTGAAAGTATGCCAAATAAGATTACTGGAGGCGTGGAAGGATGGCTGCCCCTTTGCTTTCCTGGCCTTTTCTTCCTTTCACCCTGTATCTGCCTACTGCAGATTATTATAGGCAGGAGAATAGGAAGTCTTTAGTTTGTCCCCATTGCAGTTAGGTGTATTCAAGTATTTTATTCATTGGTCTTTTTGTCTTGGAAAGGTAGGAAAAAAGCATACTTCTATAAAGACAACAAAATAAGATCATGTTAGTTTGTATTTTCTGTCTTGCTCTAAAATTTTGGAATTAAGTAGATTGATCAGCAAATTGAATTGTTAGTTAAATATGCTGTGTAGTTAAATGTTCAGTTGTGGGTCCAGGCTCAGTTTAAGATAAGAGAAATGACAAACAGTAATTCAAAATATTTATGCTTTTTGGAAGTATCTTTGTGCTTGGTTGCTAATGGTTGCTATTCCTTTGTGTATGGAAAGGAATACTGACACTTAAAAATTAGGCATGTGGTCTCTTGTAAGTTATCTGATAGCAGGGGAATTACCTAGTAAAATGAATTGCAGAAGTCTCAGATGAAGGGTTGGGTTCTACTAGAGATGTATTAAATTTTCCGTTTGGAAGGCTAAGTATATAAACCATAGATTGATTTTTGGGTTTAGGACAGTATTTGGATTTCACTATGATGTTGACTAGATATGTTTCATGAGTTAGACAGAAATCTTAGAAATATGTCGAGATCAAAAAGATGCTTTGGAAAAATGTCACAGCAGTAGTTATTTGCATTTTTTGTTTGGCATGGCTTGATGCTTTTCCATTGAAGGCAAATGTGACATTCACCTGAAAATTCAAATTTGGCAGCAAGAGTTTTATAGTATTGGTAGATGTGAAACAAAAAGGCTTGATAGGTGTGTAAGGTTCCAGTGTCAGGACTCTTCATGTAACACTGGTATAAAAATACTTGACACTTGAGAATATATTTAACATTTCTCACTTTGACTTCAGCTGGAAGGTCACTTTCTATATGAATGAATGGCTAATGAAAGGCTTGAGTGTCAAAGGAATCTCCTTTTGTCAAAGTGGACATTTTTACACCAAGAAATATTCAAATGTCCTTTTTATTGTCCTCTGCAAAAACTCATTAATGCCAATGGCCTGTTTGCAGTCTGTGTACTGCAACACATACACGGAAGTAAGAACTGCTGGAAGAATAAACCTGCTTGAAGGCTTTAGTTGGTCTTGTGCTACTTCACATTTGCATCATTATGTATTTTTTTAGACTCAGCTTTATTTTTTAAAGAAAATAATCATTGAGAATCAGAATTTGGCCTTCACTGTTGAGCCAGTAAGAAGTTTAGTAAATGTCTGTTAGAGTTAGTGTTCTGAGCTCTTTGGTTAAAGGATGATATTAAATAAAGCCTATGGCCTATTTCTTGTAAAATTTATTGTAATAGTTAAGTTGTCACTATAACTGATCCTTCTTTCTCCATTAGGCTCCATGAAGAAATAATTGACTTCTATGACTTCATGTCCCCTCGTCCTGAAGAAGCAGCTATGAGAAGAGAAGTGGTAAAAAGGATAGAAACAGTCATCAAAGATCTTTGGCCTACCGCTGATGTGAGTGTAACTTAAGTTGTGATTTGCTTCTCTAGTAAATTGTAGAGCTTGGTTAACTTAACCTTGCTATTATCTTTCTTTGTTTTAGAAATGAACAGGTAACTCTTCAAGTTTAAGGCAATTGACTTAATGTCACAGCTCTTGCGGTATTTGGAAATTTATTTTAAAACGTGGGGAAATTTCAAACCTAGATTTTGGGTTAATGAATGCTACTGAATATTTTTTTCATTTTGAGAACTGGGAATGTGAAGAATTGTCAGCTTTTAGTAGTGTATTTCTTGAAGTGAAAGCTTATTAAATTGATTGTATAATTTAATTTTGAATATTAAAGTGAGACTGACTACCTATGTATCGATTTCTGCAAGGAGTCCTGACTCTCTGTGGATGTTTGTGTATCAAAGTATTTTACAAAAGAGCAATTAAATGCAGGTTTTTTTTTTTGTACTCTTCATGAATTTGACATTCAAGGAATTACTTCACCCCTACTGTAGTGAGAAAATTGTACTCCCTGAGATACGTTGCAATCTAAGCTGGTGTAATTTCAAACACTTTGTTACCCAATGAATAAGTCTGCTCATCCAAAAAGAATGTATTCTAAACTGTATTTCTAGCATCACCTTTTTGATTGCCAGATTGTAGCATTGTCATTAACAACCAGAAAAATGTTTCAGACAACTGTGATTTCATAGCCTTCCACGGCAGAGAGTGAGGGCTCAGGCCACAGCACTGAGCTAAAAATACTGTAAAGCTCATCTGCTTCATCCTCACCCATGTTTTTCCTTCATAGTGAGATTTTTCTACCTTGTGGAAATCGATATGAACACTGAAAAGGCCCTGTGTTGCCCAGGAAAAAACTAAGTGAGCTTGTAAATTGGGCTCTGCTTTATCGGAGAGGGAAGAACATCTCAATTTTTTAGATGGGAAGCTTGCTGAAAGTATTTGATGTGGCCTGTGGGTGTATCTTCATCATGCCTTCTTTTCTGCACCCAAACACCTGCTGCTACTTCATAGTTGTTCTTAACAGTAAAATCTGGAGTATTTATGTTTATCTGAATAGTACGTTTAGATGTACTTGGTGGTTTTTAAACCTAAAAATTAGGAAAAATTATTCCCTTAAACTCTTCCAATTTCAGTAAAGCTGTCCTGTAAGGAAAGGGAGGAGCAGGAGGGAACGAGATTGATAAAAGCTTGTATGTCTGTCAAACTGGAAATAAATAATGAACAGAGCTTGCTTAAATTTATTCTCTGCTAGCTGGATTGGTAGTTATTTCATGTTAAAAAAGCCCAATTTCCTCTAAAGTTGCATCTGTAAGAAAGTGTGTTTGTACAGACAATATATAGTAAAGTAACTTTTTTACTTGACTATATCCTTAAGAACTTAAGAAAAGTATTAAGTTTTGTGAAAGTAAAAAAAAATGAACATTCGTAATTGCAAGATATTTTCCTGCTGTGTTCTTTTCAGGTCCAGATATTTGGCAGCTTTAGTACAGGGCTTTATCTTCCAACTAGGTAAGTAATAGTTTACTTTTATATAAAAGCTTGTCTTCTTTTAGAGAAATGGTGAATTTTAAAGGAGAGTTTAGAATGGAATGTGAAAACCTGTCAAACTTTCAATAAAACTTCTATCTAATATTTCATGTGACAGAAGGAAGGGCTTTTGAACTTCAAGATCTGCAATAAGTATTTGATGTATAATCTTACTGCTCTGCTCTCCTTATTAACTCTTTGGTGAATTACCTTTTCTTCCTTATGTGTGGGGTTAGTCTTTGGCTTTTTTTTTAAACATACAGTGAAACTGAATGTATAGTATTTCCCTTGTAAAGATGTGTTTTGTTAAATAAGATGAATTACTGAGAATGTGTCACTTACTGCAGAGTTACTGTGTAAAGTCAAAAGAACCATCACAGTGCTGTATTCCCATCTGTTTGGAGAGCAAAATATCTTGCTTAATTTGGCATTTTATATCACTTAATGGTTCAATTCGATGTGGAAGCCTCTGTAGCTCTGTCTTAAAGACGATGTTCTATTTATATAAATTAAATTTTCAGTAGGAAAGCACTGGAAATTTCACTTCTATGAATACCAATCACTGATAAAATTTTTTGGATTGTTAAAATGCCTGTCAACATGAGTAGATAGATGAGGGATGGAATTGGGCTGTGGAAGTCAGAGGGGAGGGAGAATAAAAAGTAAAATGGAAAGGAGCTCAAGGAACTTAGCAGAGTACTGGAAGCAAGAAACTAGAGTACTGCTTTGGGTCCTAAAACACCATGGACTCTCTTGCTTGACATTCCTAAAAGAAGCTTATTGGGAGCCTACCTTGCAAGTTGCAAAATGATCACCTTGTATGAATTGTAATATGTGGAATGCCAATTTTACAGTATTTTTTGGTAGTATATTGTGCTTTAGACTTAATGGATTTCATGCTGTGTTCTTTTTGTATAGTGATATTGATCTAGTTGTTTTTGGGAAATGGGAACGACCCCCTTTACAGCTTTTGGAGCAAGCACTGAGAAAACACAATGTGGCTGAGCCATATTCCATTAAAGTACTTGACAAAGCTACGGTAAGTAATAGCTTTTGGAAAACTGAACTGAAAAACTTTCAGACCCCTTAAGATGTTGGTGATAAATAGTGTTCTTAATTCATGAAGCAAATTATATTGTCATAAGCTCTCTGTGCAAGATTTCAGTACAGTCTGTATGTGCTTAGCAGTAGCATGGGGTCTTTTACACTGACATTGGTAATTCTGTATACTGTGCTTGCTGGAGGCCATACTTCGTACTTACGTTGTCAATAAAGATCTGAAAGTTAGTATTTGCAAAATATCCAGTAAAATAAGTTAACTATTTGCATTATGTTTTTCCACTGACCTTTGAGGGGAATTGGTTTAGCCAGGGGCCAGTAACTAGAGCTGTCAAGCTTTCAACAAGGTTTTCAGGTTGTCTTGTTTCTGAAGGCATAGTGAAGTGTTCCAAACCTAACATTGGGTTTTCCCTTCCAAAATACACTGCTTGAGAGCTTTATTACATTTGTGACACTGATGTGTATTATCTCTTGCATCTGTCTTGTAAGCCTGAATCATGTTGAATATGTTAAAAACTTAATGTGTGCAAATTTTATGTTACTGAGCAAGTGATGTTTTCTCCAGGGGACTAAGGTGAGTATTCCAAACTTCTGTTAGGAAGCTTCTGTTTCGTGGTCCCTAAAACAGGCTTCCTCTTGTAGGTTCATAATATTCCTGTGGCTTTCATTAGAATAGCAGTACATAACAGTAGCTTTGGTAGCCTTTGGTTTACCTGAGAACTAGAGGGATTTTCAGAATCTGTATTACCGTTTAATGATGGAAAATGGCACTAAGCTAGGCTTACAATTCTACTACCCCTTCTTTTTTTATTTTTTCTGATGTTGGTATAAAATGATGCTATACTTCTGCTGTTTTTTGTTTTCCACTTCAGATTAAAAATACGAGGAGTTCAATATAAAGATAAATGTTATCAGCTGAAGTTTAGGTTATGATTGTAAGATGATTTTGTAGGGCACTGGCTTCCAGGTGGTGGTGTGAAGCTGAACTACATATTCAGTCATTTTATAATAATTTATTCCTGCCATATTGCTACGGCTACTTTGCTTCATCTCTTCTGGCTTTCACTTGACTCTGCATTGAACCAGTTCATCTTGATAAACCAACGGGCATTGCTTTCTGCTAGGCTGCTTTTCTGTCAGTTTAGCAAGTGAATGGTGCAGTGCTGGGTCAGAGGAATGCAGCTCCCCCAGGTTATGAGATTAGAAGATCTCCTATTAACTGGAATGAGTCATTAAATTAAGTAAATTAAGTTGTCATATGAAACACTGTTATTGCAGCTGTGAAGGCAGATAGCTAATGGCTATGGGAGAGTACCAGAGTGATGGTAAGTTAATGTGGTTGTACATTAATCACCTCCCTCAAAAGCATTCACTTGTCAGTCAGGTTAGGATTGTTACTTCCTCTCAGACAGACTTGATAGTTGCATTCATTTGGACTGCTAGTATCCATGTGTCTTGAGTAAGCTAGGGAATAGCACCAGTGTTGTATTTCTGGAGAGTCATACTCTTGTCTTAATCTTTTCAGGTACCAATAATAAAACTTACTGACCAGGAGACAGAAGTGAAAGTTGACATCAGTTTTAATGTAGAGACTGGTGTGAAGGCAGCTCGATTTATCAAGGAATACATGAAGGTATCAGCCATATAGTGAATGTTATGCTACTTACCAAGGAGATGCTAGGTGCTTAGCTAACCTTTTTTGGTATGAAAATTGAAAATTTATTGCTGAAGACTATTTTCATTAATACTAATGAAACATGGATGTTTTAATTTATTACCTATTGGTGTCCATTCAGTGTTCCCTTTGAGTGCTAGGTGTTTGAGTGAGTAAACCTGTGCACTGTGAAAGGACTTCTACAGTCATTCTAGATCTGCAGATAGGTACTAAACTTTGCTTCTAAAGCAAGTCTCTCTTCAAGTTTTGCTTGCCTTGAATTTAAGTGATGCTGCATTATGAATACTGTCTTGCTAAACTGTCGAGAAACAATTCTTGTGTAGCTACACACTTAAAAGTTTCCTTTTATGCTCTGTATTAAAAATCCTATTTAGAGTGAAAGCTTTGAGTATAGTAAGTGACACTGGCATTCAAAGAAGGATATAAAAATCTTACTGTTGAGGTGGGAAATAAATTTGATATGTAAGGTCTTTGATCAAATAAGAGTTGGAGTCTATTCATACATTTCTAGAGTAAAAAAAACATGTTTTATTTCTTCCTATGGAAACACTATAGCACACCACTGAAAATATTTTTGTATTAGATGAATCTTTGTGCATTGAGATTGTGTAGTTTTTTATTTGTTTTGGAATGTTGACATTGTCATTGATTATACTTACTTTGCTTTGCAGAAATATTCTTTGCTACCTTACTTGATTTTAGTATTAAAACAGTTCCTCCTTCAGAGGGATTTGAATGAAGTTTTTACTGGTGGAATTAGCTCTTACAGCCTAATTTTAATGGCAATTAGTTTCCTGCAGGTAAGTCTGTTCCCTGTTTGTTTCTGTTCTTTAAAATATTTTGGGTTTTGTACCTATGCCCTTTTATTGTACCGTTTCTTCAGATGCCCCTTGCAATGCACAGCATTACTTTTCTGTGTGAACTGGAACAGCAGCAGGAGCCTTGTGAAAGGCGTAGAGGCTGTGCATTGTGCTCTACACCACGGCCTGTACCTGAATCACCTTAATGGTGTTTCATAACACCATTAGTTGCAGGATGCACTTTGTCTCTTGCTTCCCAGACTACTGGTACTGAATGTGCAGAGTACTTCATTTCAGTGTTTATTAAAATGGTGAAATCCAACAGTCAAGTTGTTTTTTTACTTACGTGTTGGTTAGGTTTTGACATGCTTAAGACTGGCAGATGCTATACTTGACTGATGAAATAGCCAAGTTACAATGTTACAAATAAGTTACAACTTCTAGTACATTTTTCTGACAGTGAGCTTTGTACAGGTGTCGTGAGTTATGGGGTTGGCATCTCTCAGCAGCTGTGGTAATGGAAAACTTATATATTCTGCTGCTGGTGGTGTTGACTGAAATATTACTATTGATTTTATATACCAAATATAATAGGTGGAGATACAGACACAAACTGTATTTCAGTTGGGGCAACTAGATTACCCCCCAATTTCTGAAAACATTGAGGGATGGATTTTCTGTGAAAAATTGGACACTACTTTGTTACTAACTAGGCTATAACTTAGTATACAGTACTTCTTTATTGCTTTTGACTTAGGGAAAAGAATTCCCTAATCCTCAAAAAGCTACATGAGGAAAGATGAAGGAATTCTTTGGCTTCCAGATACTGCTGAAGTGCTGCCCCCTCTCGGTTATGTGAGTGTGGTTTAAGTACATGAAGAGTGAATGACTCAGTTGAGACTTACGTGAAGAAATACTCAGCTCTCTAAATGAGAGCTTTTTGTTGCCCTGTGTTATGGTCTGAAAACTACTGATTTTCAATAAGCAAAAACTCGTTGGTGTTACAGCTACATCCAAGAATTGATGCCAGAAGAGCTGATGAAAACCTTGGAATGCTTCTAATAGAATTTTTTGAACTCTATGGAAGGAATTTTAACTACTTGAAAACTGGTATTAGAATAAAAAATGGAGGTGCCTATATTGCCAAAGAAGAAATCATGAAAGTCATGACTAATGGATACAGACCATCCATGCTATGTATTGAAGATCCTCTCCTGCCTGGTAAGGCTGTACACTTCTTGCAGTATTCCAGAGCTCTGGCTCAGCTTGTGCTCTCAGCTTGCGTTAGTCTGTCAAACGAGTTAAGAGGCTGCTGCTGGTGTAGAGGTACAGTCAGGTAAGAGGGCTAAGGGATGTGGACCTGAGGTTTCCCAGGATTCTTAGCCTGAGTAAACTGGATTACATGCAAACAGCACAGTTGCGTAATGCTCTGGAGATCCAGAACCGTGTTGAGCACATAATAAGATTCTCTGACAGCACTGAGAGGTAGTGAAAGAAAGAATTCCAGGAAATCCTGGAAGGGGGGTTGTTAGCAGAACAGTTCTCCATTGTTTGCTGTGAGAATGAGAGTGGAAGGTGTAGCTTTTCCTGCCACAGGCTGTGGTGCCGTATGTCAGGTAAATCACACCATATGGGAAAGAAACACCCCAGATGCAGAACCTGTCCTGCAGGGCGGTGCCACAGAGAGTGCACAGGAACAGGGGTGGATATCTGTGAAATCCAGCTGCATTGTGGTGGCAGTGGTGGTGTGGAGAGCGCTTTGAGTAACTGGCTTCTGTGCTGCACAGGGATCTTTAGAGAATGCCAGTTAGAGCTTTAGAGTTGCATGTTCTTTTGAAAGTACTTAACACAAATTTTTTTTTTTTAGATTTGGTTTTGATTCAGTAACCCTCAAAATAATCAAGTGTAATTTTGGCTAAGTGCCTCAGGAAAATTTCCAGCTTTATAGTACTCAGTTTGTATTCTATTTAGACTTTTACAAGTAGCTGAAATTCCAAACCAGCTTTTTAACAAAGTAAATTTTCAGTTAATTTGGACTTCAGCACTAGCATTTCTAGAATGTAATTGGCAGTCAAAGTCCATACTGTCACATCTCGGGTGTTGACTGCTTATGTACAGCACTTTTAAAGCAAATACCATGGATCAGGAGCTGAAGTCTGGCACTTTCTAAATACTCAATATGCTGAATGTTCATAGTTCCCTAGAACAGGTTGCAGGCTGTGATACTGTGAAACCATGTCTCTGATACATATGTAATTGAGTTTGTGTCCATCATGACTCTTGTACTTGGCCAGGCATAGGTGTGATTGTGCAGAACTGTCACTGTCACTGAGATTTCCTTTAGGAGCTGTGTACTTACTTGCCTGAAGACCCATTTGAATAGCAGCATGAGCTGCAATTGTTTAGAGTCAAAAATCTTTACTGCCCTCCAGTTCTGTTCCTTTCTATCTGCTGAGGACTGAAGGAGAACAAATTGCATGTGCTACGCAATTTTAATCACTGCTAATAGTACTCTGGAGAAGGAAAAAACCCTTTCAAGTCCAGTAGGGGCTCTGAACTATTCCTCCTAGCATTAATCTTGCAGAAACAAAGAACTGTAGCTTAGAATAGCTGTATGATATGAAAGAGTTGATAAGAATTAAATTCTAGAAGAGTTTGTATGGGCTGAGATAAGTTCAAAATATTGTCAGCTTTCATTTCCATTGCCAAAACACTATCTCCTGTAAGAATTATGTTATCTGACCACTGTGTCTCATAGGGATATTTTCTAGCAGCTACCACAGACCTTCAGAACTTGCCTGATGAAGCTAGGAGGAAAATTACGTAGAACATGTAGGATGACTCTTTGAATCAAATCTGATGAGTACAGCCTCCTTAGATCCAGACTTAATCACATATTCCTGCAGTATCTAAAATTACCTGTCAAGTGTGTGTTAGTAACGTCTAGAATTCTGTTAATTAGTTTAGTTCTGCTATTCCTTCTGTCCCAGTACAAATATCTTTTCCAAAGGTTCATCTCCTTGCCCATCTGACAAGTCATTGTCTCTGATCAGTTTGTGTTCAGATCCACTCAGTGTCTGACTCTGAGGATTGGTGGCAGTACTGTGAAGGAGATGGGAACAAGTTATTTTGATAAAGAGTGGACACATATGTCTCAACTTAAATTAAGCATAAGCTGCTGCAGAGTTTTACCCCTGCAAACCTGTGTTTGCACTGTATGCACAAGATTTTAATTTTGCTTTTCAATCTTTTTTTTAGCCTGATCACAACTGTCTCTAAAGTTCTTGTTAAGCCTTGGAAGAATACTTGTAAAGATGGCTTCTTAATCCAAAAATGAGACAATACAGGGATAGAAAAACTTCTTCCTTTTAATTTATCAAAGATTATCAAAGTAGAGTAAAAGTCGCTCCTGTGAGTGTATGCACTAGTTCAGCAATGGGATGCTGAAGGGTGTAACTCATAAAAATAGCTTTAAAGCAGTCTTGTAGGGAACAGAAATATGTTTAGTGGGATTAGTTTCTTTAAGTTGGAGGAACTGTTTTTCATTCAGCGTGAAGTGGTGAGTGATGTCTGGCTAACAGATGAAAGATGTCATCAGAAGGATGTGACACTTCAGTTCTACTTGCTCATTACCTTCAGTTAGTTCCCCGATTTGGAAGGAACAGGCAGCAAACTACTGTGTTGTTGTTTTGGTTGTAGTGGGTTTTGCTTAGATTCTGTTAGGTACTGTAGGGTTTCCTCAGAGATTCTCAGAGACTGATCGTTGTGTGCCAGAAGATGATAATTTCTGTGATTTAAGAACCAAGATTCCAACAAAGATATTAGAAGTCTGCAAGTGGGAAGTTTGTTGAAGTCTGGATTTGAATTATCGGACTAGTGTAGTGGTGATGCATTTTAAAGTAATCGTTTATACTTGATCTTTCTACATAGTCTGAGATCTTTCATCTTGAGTTAGTGTCCTAGGACAGGGAATGAGATGAAAATTACTCCCTCAGCATTATCTAAAGGAGGGGGTTGCCATAAACATCTTGTAGCTGCACGATTTCAGTTTCTCAAACCACTTGTCCTTTTTGTAAAATACATAAAAGGTAAAAGAATTTATTAAGAGGAAGTGCAAAGCCAGGCACTCAGAAGTTTGTTCACAAGGATATGTAGGAGCAGGGTAGATGATGTCATCTTAGAAGAGGTTTGTCTAAAGTTGTTATAGCAGTATCCTGTATTGGAAGACATAACTGCAGTTGACAAATGTTTTAATCTGTGGTTGTAAAACAAGCTTGGCACTTATTCAGCAGACTGTTAGGGAGGCTTGTTATTTTATACCTTTGTGAATCAGGTGATTATCAAGGTCCTGCAGTCATTTCTTATGCTCAGAACAGGAATGTTTGTGATCTAGTTTCAGACTGGCAGTGGCTAGAGTAGCTATATTGCTACTTTTTAACACCGAGTTTAAAACTTGGAGTTCCACCTGTGCTGCTCCCTTCGTGAGAAAGTTTGTTCTTAATTCTGAATTGCTGCGGGCAATTCAGAATTAATAAACCTTACATTCAATGTGTTTTCTTTGAAAAGAGACTCTTTAACTTGCAGAGTTTATTATGCTTCATGTTGCTTGCTTCCGCATCTTGATAGGTCACGAGTACGGGAAGTAAATAGATTTGAGACTGGCAGCATCTGTTGAGATTATCTCTCCTAGCCTTAGCGGCTGCCCGAAATTATTCATTGCACCATTTCAGTATCAGCTATTTGTCATTAGAACCTGCAAATATATATGTTTGTGTGTGTGCTTAAAACATATGTGTTTATAAAAATACACAGATACATTGAAGTTAGCATTTGAAAGAACCTCTCTAATGCTGAATGTTGCGAAAAAGCTGTTTACTAGCTAATAGCTTAACATAAATGGGTCTGCTTCAGTCCTAGCTCATGGTCTTACCTTTACCTTTTCAGGCCGTGTTCTTAAAACTGCTTCAGGTAAAGGAAGGCTACCTGATGGAGTGGTAATACTGATAGCAAGTGATGGAAATTTTGGACATGCTCCTTTAGGGATGAAGGCTTTGTAAGAAAGAATAAGGATTGAATTATACATGAAATCACACACCATTGTTATCTGCTAATGTACATCTGAGGATTGAAGTATGTATGATTTTTTTAAAGAGTGACAGCATTTGGGTTGCGTGCTTTAACTGATCAGTCTAGATTGTGACAAAAGAAGGATGCTCAGTTGTGTAAGACATGGTTCTCTAATGAGAGTGATCTCTCGAAAGAAAATCTATTCAGGACAGCAAATGCGGGATCTTCTGGCTTCTTTAATATCTTGCTTTCCGGGTTGAGTAGGGTCATCTCTATACAGACTTGACAGGTGCAGTTCACAGTAGCTCCAGCTGCAGCCCAATCTGAAGCTCTGCAGACTGTATAATTGATTAAGACCTGTTAATTCAGACATTTTTATGAACTAGTTACAAGTGCAGAATGAGGCAATCCAGGAGCCTAAGCATGCATGGTGTGAGCTATTCTGCCTCTGTTCTCAAATCTGCTTCAATCAAGACTCAAAATACAACTTCAATGATTTAAAATTAAACTGCCCAAGTTTACTGTAAGTGGTTTAGCGAAGACTTACGATTTCTTTTGCTGGTACAACAGAGGAGGTAGCGACAACTGATGAACGGAATAACCAATATTTTGTGGCAGCCCTGTCTTCATTTTGGTGTAACTTTATGCAGGATACATGTCAAATGTACCTGCCTAGCATTACATTAGGCTAAACTAATACAGATCATTTGAGTGTGTATTGAGTGTGTATTCTTAATTTGTGTTATGTGAATTTATAGAATCATCTAGGTTGGAAAAGAGCCCTAACATCGAGTCCAACCATAGATGGACTTGAATTTAGTGGTAGGTGCAATTATGTGTGTTTAGCCGCTTGTATGTATTCCATTTCTGTATTGCTTCTCAATTTAATTCTCTTACATATATATGTTTAGAATATCATTATGTGGCTGGACACAAGTGTCCTGCCTCTGAAAAACCTATGCTGAATTAATCATTACTTTTCTAGGAGGATTAACACTGTATTCTGATTTCGTGACCACTAAAATATTTTGGTCACTTTTCAGCTGCCTTTGGACTAAGTCCTTCGTGAAGTCCTCTGTGAAGAACATTACCATGTGTTTCCTCCTAGATTCACTGTCCTAGGCCCACACTGATCTCTGCTTTTACTTCAGAATAGTCCAACAGTAAATAAACCATTTGGAGAGGCTTCTGTGACTTTGTGCCTAGTGGCTGCTGGGTACTGCAGCAGTGCATTCAGAGCAAGATACTCAGTTATGTCAGTAAACAGGAAGCATTTCTTGATCAGTTTTTATTTGACCATGTGAATTACTGGAAAAATTCTGGTTTCCTAAAATGCTCTAATGTTTTCAGTTAATTTTCACTGATTGTGCTTTTCTGTTAGAGTAGCATTATGGTTGGAGAATTTTGAAAGGATTAAAATGTGTAAAGCCAAGGCTATGTGTTTCTCCCCTGGATGGCAGATCTCAGCATGTTTGTCTATAATGGCTTGCTGGATGAAACGCTTAGGAGGGTGAAGGGTTCCTCTAAAGTCAAATTCAGCCTTGTTGGATTCAGTCCTCCAAAGGATGGATTCTGTCCTTTACCCATCAGTTTCTCAAAGCAGATTTTTCATTGATTTCTTTTATTCATGGGCCCTGATCTGATTTTCATATTTGGTGGTTCATCCCTCTCTAGTGTTCTCACAGCATTTCACACATCATTCTGAAGGAGAGAACCTTTCACTGTAAGCAGTTTTCTACCCACTCAAGACCTAGTCTGTATTTTATGCAATTTGAAAGCAGTTATATTGCTTCTTAAATTGAGTACTGACAGTGAATTTTGGTGTCTGGTGCCAAATACATCTACAGAAAGCCCCCCAAATGCTCTTTGCTAGTGATAGCAAGATCGTTCTAGGTATCAGATAGGAGATCTGTTCTTGTACATTGTCACTGATACAGAAGGTGTAGCATGTTCCTAACTTCTGCAGTTCCTCACATGGCACTAGATTTGGAAAGAGTTCCAGTTAAAATGCCTAATAAAAGACAGTTGAGAGTGCCACAAACTTGATCAAAAAACAATGCTGTAAAATCTTCTGGAATCCTCTATGATAGATTTTTGAGAAACTGGCTTATGCTGTGGAGATAAATATCTGTCTGTGCTGGTTTATTAATCTGTTGTTTTGATAAGGTTAAATAGGGTTTGATGTGAGTCTGTTTGAACTAATGAAGATGATGTGGTTACACAAACGAAATTTTAAACTGAATTTGGCCTGCAGGAACTCTACTGGTAAGTGAGACATGGTGCTTTAAGCTTGGTAGGTTCCCTCTTGAAGACAGCTCTAAGAGCTTTAAGCTGATCTCTATGCTCTGTTTCTTTCAAGCACTATGTGAGAATTTTAAAAGTGGTAAATTGAATGCATAATGTTAAGTGTTATTCCTAAGGTCAACTTCTTTTGTTGAGATAGGCACACTTAGGTATTCCTGATGTGGCTAGGATGGGATAACCGGTTTAAACAGAGTTAAGCTGTATTGTTAAGGCTTCTGAGCTTTAAGTATGAATAATTTTTTGGTAACTGATATGAAAAAAAGATGATCTGATTACTGTCACATTATTTCAGGAAACGACGTTGGCAGAAGTTCTTACGGTGCCATGCAAGTGAAACAAGTTTTTGATTATGCCTACATTGTTCTTAGCCATGCAGTATCACCACTTGCAAGATCATATCCAAATAGAGATTCTGAGAGGTAATTAGTTCACTTTTTCAATATCCATTTGTCTGTGTAATCAGTTAGGAATGTTTGGGTCTAGGTTCATAAAAGGACTATTGTTATTTATTGTTTAACTGTGGTTGTATTGAAATCTGCACAGAAATTTAAGCTGCCCAGGGGTATGAGAATGCAATGCCTCAATGTACAGCGTTGAAATGAAGAGAGTATGATAAAACCCAGGATGAGTCCAGTGTGAGATTCTGTTAGTGTGGAAGGGAGCCAGAAGATAATTGATCTTTCCTCAAACGTTCTGCTTAAAGTATTTCAAAGGAGAGTTTGCTGGTTTAATGTTTAGTATGATGCATGTCTGTATTGTGGCAGAAAGAAATGTGTGTGATCGAATTGTTTGTTTGGACGATTAGAAAACTAGACAACAAGGCTAAGAATTTCCTTGGTTCTTTAATACATGCCCCCATAAACTGTTTTAAAAGACTTGATATGTATCTAAGAATTAAAAAAAGAATTAAAAGTACTAGATTAAAAAAATATTAATAGAATCAGTTCAGTTTGATCATAATGCCAGAACTGCCATTAAAAGTAGCATACTTCTAGACATGCTTTTTTTAATGCAGTTCTTAGTGTCTTTCATAGAAACACAACCAGTACTTTCTGAGCTCTCACCTCTGCAATTTCTGTTTTTTGAAAGGGACCGGAGAAAGACAATGAAGGCATGGCAGCCATGTGATATTTCCATTCATGTATCTGCTCTAGCACCTTTTGTTGTAAGCCTCAGTGTGAATTTGGGCTAGAGCAGAGGATGTCTCTTCCCCGAGACTTCCCTAAACTCCCAATGGCTTTGAGCTACCCAGCAAATCACAGGGAAGGATGGCTGTAACATGTCACACAAACCGTCTTGATACAATTGCAAACTCTAGTTATGATGTAAACTTTCAGCATTAATGTCATTGGAAGGTGAAATAGTTTTCCTCTAGTAAGTTTACATCAAAGTGGACGCAGTCTTTCACTCATGAATTTAAAACTGACAGTACTTGAATAGTGCCTGTAAATCCTTTGGGTTTTCACTGGTATTAAATTCACAGAGGTTGAGACTGCACTGCGATGGAGGTACAGAAGGAGTGGTACAGTGTTGCACACTGACATTTGAGACTGCTAGTTTAAGATATTAAAGGTCACTGTTAAATGTGTATTGGCTGACAATTCGTGGTACCGAATGAAACTTTGTTCTTATCCAAGTACAGATAGAGTAACTTAGGGATTCCTGAAGTTTGCTTGTCTTGGGTCCTGGCTTCCATTAACTTTTCTGTTTTTCTGTGAAGGAAACAGTCATTTTCTTATGAGGTATCTGTATTTACTACAGACATCAGAAACTATATTTGTAAAGCATTTACTGAGAGCCTCAGGTGTCGTCAACATGTGCACTTTCCATGGACTTGTACTTGTTATTGTATCTGGGGAAATGTTTGAATTTTATCACAACTGCAAACCTGTGGAGCAGTCCCAGCAGCAGTGTTCAGGTGTCACGTCTGACCTGTCTGCAAGTTCTGGGCTGTCTGTGCCACTGACATCTGAATCTCAGAACCCATCATGCCACTGGCTTGCAAGAGGAACAGCATTCAAAAAAGTTCTGTATACAAATAGTTCCCCTAGCACCAGTCTTGTCAGTGCCAAAGGACTTGTAGGCAGATGATGAGCTGTTTGGTAACGAGTGTGTTGCAGAAATCAACAGTCCATGTTTGGTCTCAGTTAAACTTGATGTGCTTGGGTAATCCAGGTATGTTTGTGGATCCCTCTTCCTGCTGTAAAGGCAGAGTGGTCCATGCTCTGTGTAAAGACCTTTCTGATGGCCTGACCTAAAGCCTGGCCATGTGGCAGCCCTTTGTCCTGATCCATTTTTTTCCCTTTTCTAGACTTGTTGGTAGGTAGGTTAAACTATAGCATAACTGTAGCTATAAACAGTGGGCTCCATTTAAGACCAGGGACTGGCTACATGACATTCTACTAGAGGGATTGAGACTAAATGAAGAGTACTGAAAAGGACAGGAAGTTGCAGGAGCCTGAACTCCGCAGGCTGAATTTATTCAGTTTTGTCCTAATTGGGGCTAGCATTCTCTTAAGTGGGATGGTTTGTGCTTGAACTATCTGATGGGTTTGAATTCATACTTCCTCTTTCCAGGGAAGGTTTCTGTGTACAGAGTTCTGTTTCGTAGATGACACTCTCAGTAGATTTCACACCTTTCTTGGTGATTGTTGTGGTTCTTTTTCAGGGTCAGTCCAACACAAATGACCAAATGTCTCCGTTAATTTAAGGCTTTCTAGACAGCTGCTGCTTCTGATGTTCCCTGTGGGGGGGGAAAAAAAGTCGAATTTTAGTCCTTCAGCAGCATAGGCCTTTTTCTTCTTCATGTTCTGTAATAGCAAGTACCACAGAACAATAAGGAATAGATTCACATCACTCTTATCACCATCTTCATTCAGGCTTCCGAATAGAACACCTGAGGTATAGTGGGAATTAAAAGCTGTCTTCTGTTGTGGAAAAGCTTTCTTCTCAGTGGAAACAGTAATCAGCTGAATCCTGAAGGTAATTCTTACAGCTACAGAAATTACCTGAACATTATTTTGTCCCTAGTCAATCCCACCTATCCCCTTCCAAGAACAGCTCAGGAGAGCTTGATTGACTGTTTGGTTGATTTTATTAGAGCAAACAGCTTCCTGTCATCTTGGAAAAAGAAGTTCCCTTTTAGGAAAATAAAGAGACTGATCCATTTTGAACTTGTACAACTTGTATGCAAGGTAAAATTTGGTGTTGTGTCTTCAGCCAAGGTGATTGAAAATAATGATCAATTTCTTAATATTTAGGGCTACAGAAACATGAGTCTAGCTGTGCAATACAGTTATGGACAGGATATCTCCTGCTTAAGGATTGGTGTCAGTATGTGCTTTGAATAGATTTCATATGATCTTTGCCCCTAGCCTGTCTCTGGGAAAGAGTGTGCCATCTTAAGTGAGCTCACTTCTTTAGTCTGTGAGGAATGATATTTTCATAGAATCGTATAGGTTGGAAAAGACCCCTAAGATCTTTGGGTTCAGCTGTTAACCCAGTCACTGCTGTGTTCACCACTAAACCGTGTCCCTCAGTGCCATATTTACATAGCTTTTAAATATACCTAGGGACAGTAACTTCATCGCTTCCCTGGACATCCTGTTCCAGTGCTTGACAACCGGTTTGCTGATGAAATTTTTCCTAATTCCTAATCTAAACCTTCTGTGGTGCAGCCTGAGACGGTTTCCTCTTATGCTTTCACTTGTTACCTGTTCATGTGGAGCTTGACTGGAGCTTTCCATATTTGATTTTGCTGAATGCGATTTCATTACTCTGATCCTTTTAAGAGTGATCTTAAGATTGATTTGCCCAGTACTTGTGCCGTAATGAGAGTTAGAAAGTGTCCCTGTGAACCAAGGTCTTGCAGCACGTAAAAGGAGCTTCTGAGTTCTTACTATAAAATAAGCTAGACCTGTAAATAGCTTATTCCTCATCTTACTTCATGATCATATTAAGGGAAAAAACTTAAAGGGGCATCTTTCTCAGGAGAGCTGTCTAATTTTACTAACCAGTTCACTGTGTTTATTTCATGTCTTCCAAACAAGCACCTTTGAGGAATTGTTTGTCTCAGACATCGGTAGAAATTTTGGCCTCAGTCAAAATAAAAGCCCCAAATGCATGGAATTTTCTCATAATAAAGGCAGGGTAGATTAATAGGTTTTTTGTTCCTAAGTATTTTCAGTGTTGAAAACAGATTTAAGCACAATTTTCAAATACTTGTTTTAAAAAATTGTTCTTTGAACCCATGGATATGCTTGAGTCCCATACATAGAAAATTGTGTTCTTTGAGATCAGTATCTGGTTTGATCACACTTGCTTCCTCTTTCTTTGCTGCTATGTTAAGTATATGTCAGTATAACCTTAATCACCTTTCAGTTTCTGATGTCCCATAATGAATGTTTTTAATTTTGTTGCACAAGCAATGTGGCATGGATCTGCCTTTGGACTCCTGACCTTTTAACTTCGTGAATTTCCTTTTTTCTACCTTTATACCAAAAAAGAGAGTTTAGGGCTTTGATCTCTGTGCTCTTTGAATGGAACTGGTAAGAGAATTTATTCTCCCATTCTGTGCATGCAGCTCTGCCACAATTGTTGGTGTAGCAGTCGCTTCGCCCATTAGGCCTATTTGATAGCAGGCATTTTTAATATATCAGTCACCCAGTCTGATAAAAATATCAATCTGTATTGTTCATTCTGCTTCTGGTATATGAAATCATGACCCTTGATTTACTTCCAGGAAAGTACTCCAAGAAGTATCAGGCTTGACAAACTCCTTATATGTAAGAGCTTGTGTTGCTCAGCCTGTGTTCACTTTCTGATTCTAAGACCACAGCTGGTGGTAGTTGTGAAATTTTTGCATTATCGTGGAGTAAAAGCTCGACTCTTTCTGAAGGCATTCTCAGATGAAACTTTAACTGCAAGATTTCCTTCCCTGTCTTGGTGCTGAAGAGACCCAGCCTGGTGCATGTTTGAGTCCCATACTGGCGTTCCTGTCTTGGGAACTGCAAGGGCCACAGCTGAATCTCTGCAGTTTTGGTCACCCCTGTCTTCATTCTGTCTCCTCTTGCTCAGCTTAATTTTTGAGACTGAGAAACCAGAACTGCATTGAGTATTTAAAATGCTGCTACATCATGGGAGCATACATACATTAACAAAATGTGATCCTCTGGTTTATTTGTTCTTTTCTTAGTGTGCTCTGCTTAGCTATTGAATGTTCCCAAAGAATCATCTATTACAACTCAGATCTTTAACTTCTAAGTGGTGACAACCACACCTTTAATTCTGCATGTAAAATTCAAGATTTTATGTTTCAGCATGCATCATTTTATTTGTATTACATAAATAGAATGGTGGATGGACATACATTCTGTCCTGGTGGATCTGCAGCTATTGGACTTGTAATTTAGGTGATATTATTTGGTTCAATTCTTAAAATGCTGGACTGACTTTTTCGGTACTAACAGTAACATGTTTTTAAAGTTGGAAGACTAACATGGAACATGTGATATTTGGTCTTGCATGAAGTAGTAATCCCTAGGACACTAGGAGAATTATTACTACTTCAAGTGTTACTATGAAACCTAGTAAAGGTAGTCTAAATATATTAGGGTTTTGTATGTCTTACCTTCTGGTTGTACACCTAAATCAAAAGAAAATTCCAGTACAGGTACAAGGTACCTTTGTGATGTGAAATACAAAATGAACTTTAATATAGCCATTGAAGATTAAAAAAATTAACATTGCCTGTTCCATAGTGGTAACTTTGCACAGCCCATTTTTGTACAATAGTAATTTCTTTATGCGTCTTGAGCGTGGAGTTTATACTTAGTGTTTCAGTGACTAGTCGCATGTAAAGAAAGCTTGAAAATTTATCTCTCAAACAAGAAGACAGCTCAGTTCTGCTCAAGAAGTACAATTCAAATAGCTGAATGTTGAGAAAGTGTGTTGGAAAAACACTGCTTTGTTGATAAGTGGTCACTGTTCAGCAGGACAAGTAAGCTTTTTCTCTGAGCCTCTTACTGTTATGAATTTATTGAAATTCTAACTTGTTTTGGAGCCAGTCTGTTTCTTGTTGCATTACCTCATGATCCATGGTACTTCCTTTATAATTGTGGGGGCCTTAACACCTTTTAAGTTGTTTTGTAAGTCCAGAAGCAAGGATTAGTGAAGGTCTCTATCCAGACAATCAGTCGTGGTGCTGGGATGTTCATGTCTTCCGTGCGTCCCATACCTGTTTATAATCCAGACTCTGTGGAAAAACTTTCTGTATGGAGAAATGCAAGAACCATAAATTGCTTTTATCAAGTACACTGTTATCAGCATGTACATTCTTTATAGTTAATATGCACTCCATTTAGAAATACAGAGTAAAAATCTTACCTATGTGTCACTGCTTGCATGTTAGTATGGTAGAAGAAAAATAATATGAATATAAGTGGTGCTTCAGTGGATTAAATGGTGAGCTAAAAAAAAGAAGGTTCAAAAAGATTCTTTGGTTAGGGATATCTTAAACTGACTTTTAGCATAATTTGGTAGCTTGTTAAAATGCTTGCAAATATGTAACCAACAGTCTTTGTTTAATACTTAATTGAAAAATTTTTTTAGCACATTAGGTAGAATCATCAAAGTGACCCAAGAAGTGATTGACTACAGGGCCTGGATTAAAAAGAAGTGGGGGAGCAAAATTAATTTATCACCTGAACTTGGTAGGTATAGCAGGAAACCAACTTAAAATTTTTTCTTGAATTTGATGTAATTCGAAATTCTCATGCCTTGAAATTAATCATTCAGATATACGGGAAAAAAATAAAAGAAACTTGTAACTTTCTAACCCGAGATCAGTTTTCTCTGAGCCTGTTTTTCAATTAGCTTGTTAAACTGCAGCTCTTCTTAGACTTCAAGGCCCACGTGTTTGTATTCTGTGCTCTTAAATTATACTTATGTTTTCTGTTAACAGATAATAGGTTGAAAATAAGAGACCAGATAGCTCTCTGCAATGGAGAACAGCAGCAGAACAGAGACTCTGAACCATCTTACAATCAACACTTGGCGTTGTCATTGGCCAGTACACAACAGTTATCCTCTGGTTCATCTGCCTCTTCTGTGTCATCACTCTCCAGCAGTGACATTGTAAGCTTTTTCTTTTAATGGGTTAAACTAGTAAGTAGCAGAGTTTATCTTCAAAGCCTCAATCAATACAATAGCAGTTAATGTGATACTATCCCTAAACTGCTGCAGCAAATCAGTAATGTCCCCTGCTCAGAAAAATTACTGAAATCAAATATTTTTTTTATTAAATTAAATGGGTCTTATTTCCATCCTAAATCTTTGGTACCCTTTGTGGTAGTAGTTAGATGTAATGAAATATAACAACCCAATTTAACAGTAGCTGATTAAGTAGAAGAGTAGAAATGTCTTCATATATCCTTCCATTAAGCAAAATCTTCCATCGTCAAATTCTGATCCTTGTTCCCCACACCTGAAATTGAACATGAACATTATATTGTGCTGTGAAGGTGAATAATACTCATTATTATTTTCAGCCAAGCAGTCAGTTCATGTTTTAATGGTGACAGGGCACTTGCATAAAGTCTTGTTATCAGCTTCCTTATTTGAAAGTAGTTGCTGGGCTTTATTATAACTTCCTGGAAGAGGAGGCTGCTGTCTCTTGAGGTATGTTCCCAGACTCTTTAAGGTTCTGCCAGGTAGTTTTGTTTTGGTATAAAGTTAAATCAGTGCAGAATTGGGCAGTGCAGATTATAGAGCACAGCGTTACAAGGCATGAGCGGCTCATTGTAAATCTTCTGAAGCATTTTGTCATAGGTAGAGGCATTGATAGAACAAGATGCAATATGCAGTCAACTATGGTAGCGAGTAACTGGATGATGCCAAGAGAGGTCCAAATACCTGTTTCTTGACTGCTTTCAAAAACTAGTCAAATACGGAATTTAAAACTGAGACTTGTATTCAAAAAATATTTAGTAAATTTGAGGGACAAGCACTGCCTTTATATGTCCTGGTTACTTTCTATAATTACTTTACACTACTGTTTTTTTGGTGTTGAGTTGCCTTTTTATGCCACCATCAGTAAACAGGACGAATGTTTTAGTTGTACCATCTGGCTAATGAACAAAGAACAGCATAATACTTGCCAGTGATACTATTAGCCATGCTTCTGGTTTAAGTGTATCAGTGGGAAAGATTTTGCTGTAATAAATTTTATGAAAAAATGCAAGTATTTCCTTATTACGTTGGGAGTGCACAATATTGTGTGGTGAGTCATTATGAACTCCCCTTAGTCCTGTTTAGCCTGATGTTGAAGGTGAAACTTCATTGCCTGATGCCAGAGAAATTAATGAAAAGTGAAAAGGAAGCTCTCAACAAGATAGAACTGAAATTAACTTGGGCATTTACAGAGTAAAAGGAAATGCTATGTTTTCTAACAAAAAAACCATGTCCTTGTGAGAAAGGCCAGGTCATATGTCCTTAGCAGACTGATAGCATGTTATCTTAATTTGGAATGGAATGGCAGGTTTCTGACAAATGACTGATGAATACATCCCACTCTTACTTGGGCATGTGAGGAGGAGCAGGTTCTGGCTGAGCAATCCTGAGCTGCACCTGATTCAGGAAGAGAAGCCTATTCTGCCGTAGTCAGGTGGTCCATGCCATGACTGGCATAATGCTGTGCCCAGGTTGCAGCAGAGGAGCATCTGGCATGTGTGACTACTTGGTATTCACGCCAAGACTTCTGGTGCAGTATTAATAGGCGTGAGCTTTGCTATCAGCTTCAGAAGAAGGTAATTATGAATATGGTGCATCTCATCACTTTAGAGTTACATGTAGTGTTACCTCTGATCTTGTGGAAGGATTGTTCTTCGAGTAAGATTCTGTTTTTATTTAAAGTTAAATCATCTGAACTTTTCTGATACTGGAAGACTGAAAGCAAGGTATAGATTATAAAGAAAATGCAGGTGACAAGGAGACCATAGAGTTACAGCTTGCTGACCTCTCCCCAATAATTAAGGTTTTATTTTAATAGCAAGATATTATTCCCTATGTTGCTATTAACCTTAAGCACAAAGTCTGCATTAAGACATTGTTTCAGGAGGTGTATTTTTCGTGACTGCAGAATATCTTTTGCTGTTTATGAGGTGCAAGATCCTATCTGTTAAATTGGAGGGACTAGATAAGAGTATTTGCTTTTCTGTTTACTGGTAATAGTGATCAACTGCATCTGGTCCTTTCTGAGTTCTACCTACTAGTATAATAGAAGTCAGCTTACTTGTGCTGAGGAAGAGGAAATAGGCTTGGAAACTTGTGACATTACTTTGTCACACTGCCCCTCTCCAGCCATCCGCTTCAGCACAGAAGTAGTTGCATTCTGAAGTCATCACATCACTGTTCACTGGTGATAAGTCTGGAGGTCTTGGCGTTTATTTGTCAACATGTCCTGGAAACAATATTGGCAGTATATATTGAGTGTGCAGGCATTATCAGAGCAGTGCAGTATTGCTCATAGGGATCCTAGAATTTTTATTAAACCCTGTAATTTGATAGTTGTTTGCAATACAGCATGCTCTATGGTTTTTAAAGATTTGCTTCCTTGGAGTTCTGTGACAGCATTACAGGTTTTGCATTAATGATCTGTAAATATGACTCAGCAGCTGAATAGATAAGGGTTCTGGTGTCTTGGACTTATGGGTCTGTCAGCTAAAGCAATGGTTATAGATTAATTCTGGTAGCAGGAGAACAGCTCTCAGAACAATAACAAGGAGCATGTTTTTCTTGAGACTGGACTGGCATAAACCAGAGCTAACATTCAGAAGCCAGCCTCTCAATGGCTGTATATGCTCAGAAAAATGGAAGTGTAGGGAACTGTAAGAGCCTACATTTACTACCTTGAGTTCTCCAGACTGGTGGCAACCTTTTGAAAATGAGAACTTGGGTACCACTGAGGAACAAGAGAACTGCCTCCTTCAAGGACAGTCTTCTCTTTCTCCATATATTTTAGATTTATGTGCTTTTTCTCAACATACCATGTGAAACTCAGGAAGATGTTTGCTTTCATCTTTGCACATCTAGGATTAGCTTGCAGGAGAACACACTTCTGGGCCACTGTCTACACAGCCCAAAATTAAGAACTGGATCTAATGAGACCAAATCATAATTTGAACAAAAGGTATCTGATTTCCCAAGGTAGCAAAGCTATTTACAAAATGCCTTGGTCTAGCACTCTCTGGCCAATGAAATTCTAGCCATGCCGTTTTTAGTAGGTATCTTAGCCAACTGCAAAATCTTAATCACAAAGGACAGCTTTTCAAAGGGCCAGTAAATTTTGGATCAAAGACCTTGTGCAAGAGAAGCCTGTCTTCGGGTATCACTGTAACTATTAGTGGGAGAGCTGTTCAGTTCATGGGGTTGTCTTACTGCACATGTCAATACAGAGCTCTGACTCACCAGTACTTCTAAGACAGTTCTTCTCAAGATACTGAGTATTAAAATTCCTGCCTTGTTACCTTGGCTCTGTGAAGATTGTAAATATTAGTGATCAGGAACAAACTGAAGAACTCGTGTTAAAAAACTTTATGGAACCTTAAGGAATCTAGTTATCAGAATGTATTAGACTGTTCATATATTTTTCTCGATTATATTAATTATCAAACTGATCTATGTAGTAAGTCTTCTCTCAGTGAAGCTTTCTGCTGATTTCAAATACCCTATGCTGCCCTGAAAAAAAGCAGTGTATATTCCTCACTCCTGCAAACAGGTAAGTTGTACAAAACGATGCATTCTCACATGATCCAGCAAATGTAGAAGTGAATAATGGAAGATGCTTTATAAATGTCTTTGCCATCAAAGACAGTGCAAAGAGTGTGAATTTTTACTGTATGGAAGCAAGAGTCAAACTGTTCCACAACAGAAAACAAGCCGCTGGCATTAAAAAATTTCACCTTCACACTGAGTTAAGTGATTGTTATGAGAATCTGAAACCAGGTGGAATGAGCTATGTTCACCCCCAGCTCTACTTGTTTTGGCTAGTTGCAGATGTCAGTCTCAAAATCTAAGCAGTGACCAAATTCCTCTGGAAAATGCTATTTGTGTTGGTTGCTTGCTTGCTTGGGGTTTTTTTTCTGGGTGCTTTTTTTTCATTCTGGACCTGCACTCTATAACTGGTGAGCAGGATTTCCTGTTGCTTAAGCATTGTGGAAAAATGCTTTTCATTAGCTCAGGAAGTCCTAGAGTAGTGCTAGAGAATTTCTATTGCTTGGTCAACAGTCTCTGCCAAGTAAGAAATAATCCTAGGTATGTTTTTGCAGTCTCATTTTGGTCTGGTTTGATTTCTGGTGCTATGCTCTGCAGTTTTGATGATGTGATGCCAAATAAAGCTTAACATTTTAGTGGCAGTGATGCCTGCATATCAGTAGCAGATAAAATGGCTCATAGGAAGTTCTTTAAAGCTCTTTCCTGTTACCTAATGGATATATAATGTCATATCCAGTCCATTACAGAAACTCCAAGTTGTCTGCTGCAAGTTTGGTTCTAACAAATTTCATACACCTTTTCAGTGTTTCTGGTGATAATGTTGTGTGGGCTTCTATGATGAGATAATTTTGTGAAGACTTCTGAGTTCTCAAGACCATGCAGTCATGCCAAGGTAGTTGAAGTTTCAGTGAACAAGGTAACCCTGTAGTCTAGCTTTAGAGATGACACAATCCTTGCCACTTTTTAACATTTACAATATCTTCTTTCAGACTGTTTTTGAATTTTTAACTGTAACCCTTTCAGGGTTATGAAAACCTTTCATCAGAATGTGAGTGCTTGATCTGCCCACTGCTGAGCCCCATCAGCTAGAGAATATGCTGAGCTTCAGTGTTTTGTGAATGTGTCTTTTCACTGTATTGAAGTATTTTGTATTCAGTACCTTGATTGGATGCTTACATTCTGAGACTAATATATAAATATGACTGATAAGAATAAGACTCATTCTTACAGTTCTGCTGAATGCATACAAGATCCACACTTATTTTTGGAACTGTTACTTGCTTTGCAGTAATTGAGGCTTAGTGCTTGAACTCAACATGCTTAATGAAGTTATCAACCATCTCACCTTCCTCCCTATTAGCCAAACTAAATTTCAGTTTATTAGCAGGAGCTATTGTGCTTCCATATTCACAGAGAGAGGTAATAGAGTATATGACATACCTTGTATGGATAAATGTGCTTTTTTAAAGTGATTAAATTTGCAGGCATAAGGCATTCTTATCTGCAGTAAAGGGACAGACACTTCAGAATATGTAACAGCTCTTCTTGTAGTCTTGTTAAATCCGTCTTAATGAATGATTAATTTGTACAGTTGTAGTTGAAACTGTGTGTATAAGGAGTGGGGGCAAAAGAAGGTTGCCTGATAAAATTCTCAGCCTGAGAGCAGGAGCTACACACATTTTTCTCTCTTCTTTCTATATGCCTGAATACTCTCGTGTCCTAACCAAAGTAACTGTTCAAATATGTATGAATAGTATGTATATATATATGTATAGTATATATATGTATATATACTAGTATAGTATATATATGTATGAATCATCTTTGTGTAGAATAATGCAAGTTTTGTCTTAAGCTTCTCCCCTTTCTGAACAAATAGAGGCAAGTTCTTAAAAAGCCTCTTAATGTTTAGAATTCAGAGAGATGTAAGTGCTGACTTGCAGACAGGTTGTCTCCAAATAAAGCAGTGGCAACCCTAAGTGCAGGACAGCCTGGTGTTACTGGGGAAAAGCATTTAATTGACATTTGATTTGGGGCATTTAAGAGTTTAAGCCCCCAAATCCTTTAAAACTGCATTCTTTTTTCTTATTCTTGCTATGCAGATTACTAACACTTCCTGTGGACCAGTAGGGAACAAATTTTTCCAGTGCTGCTTTTGCCTGTTTTCCTCTTTCAGTGTATGGCCCTATGTTTGTTTTTGAGGTTTTTAACCTGTATCTCTGACAGTGCAGTGTTTTATACTGTCTCATGCTCTTCTTTGGTTCTTATGTATCAGTTCCTTGAGCAGTCTCTTCTCCATATCCACTTGAAGTAAGAGTAAACTTCTGCAAAGCTGCAGGAGACACAATTTTGAATACAAAATTCTGAAGTAATTTTATTCAGTAAGTTGTTCTAAGCAGTGGAGGATACAGAGGGAATTTGTAATTCAGCACGTAAAGTGAGATTTTTCTGCTGTGAGGTCGGTGAAGTAAGGAGAGAAGCACATAATTTTGGAAGAGTCGACTTAAGAGTAGTTTCTGGTGCCAAAGTCTAAGTTGTAATCTTGCCGTGTCTTAACATTCCCTGCCATGAAAAAACCACAGAGGTACCTAAGTCATTTTAGGATGGAAGAAAACCTAAATTCAGTATTTATAGTCTAGTATGGTGCATGTTCAGCTTTCATAATGAGTCCTATAATTTAGTGCATAACTTGAAAATCAAACTGGAAATATTTTTATATTGTTAACAATACAGACCAGCTGAAAGCCTGTGAAATGAAAGTATTGGGGCAACAAAGGAAGTTTTAAATGACACACTCTTGGGACCTCTTTTATTTAAGGTGGCTTTTCCGAAGTACAGTGAGTATTGATAAAACCTGGAAAAAGCTTGCAGTCAGGCCTCTCAGGATAGAATGAGGTGTGGTTGAAGGGGTACTGTACTTGTATTTAATCTGGTAGATACTAATTAGATAATGTTTTCAGTTGTCTTTCTGTAAAACAAACATGAATGCTTTTAGAGGATATATATTTTTCAGTTTGCTTGGGTGTCCTATATTCTTTCACTTTTCCCCTTCTGTAATCACAATGACCAATTTCTTTTTGCAATGAAAGGCAGAAAAATCAACAAATTTCACCTTAACTCAAGACTTGTATTGTTTATAGGCTGGCCAGTGGAAGTGGAGCAACTGTATTGATGCAGTTCATCTTGTGACCTTCCATAGAAGTAGAGATTTTGTTCATCTCAATTCTACTTTATTTACACCATAGTTGAAGTTATGGCTCCACCTACCAAGAAGGAAAATGGCACACAATATCAAAGAAATGGGATGAGGGCGGGAGTTGATCATAAAGTCACCTCGGAAGCATGGTGTTTTATCAAGCGGAGTTAAGTACGCTGGGGCTAAAACCATTCAAGTGAGAGCGTGCATTGAAGTTCTTCTCCTGCGCATGGCCCCAAACTGTGAAATGTCTGAAGTTCTCTGGTGTTGCTTTATGTTCAAAGGAGTGTGGTTTTACACTTTACTAAGCCAATTCAGAGTAGGATGTATTTGCTAGCCAAATTTCCTTTCATTAGCTGCGCCAGCTTTTCTGTACTGGTGTTCACCTAATCCTGTGGTGAGCTGATTCAGAAAGTAAAACTAGTAAGAAGGGGATTACTGTTTCTGTGGTTCACCTCTGTGGATTAGCTCATAATAATGTCAGATACTAATGCAGGTTTAATGGAGAGTGCTAGAATGGGAAAAGAGGCAGAAGGAGTCAGACTGGCAGCAGTCATCTGTTAAATCACTGTAATTGTAAGAAAGGAGAGGAACACTTGAAAATGTACAGTGTAAAGTGTTAATTATAAATAACAATTTTCAGTTCTTTGCTTTCAAAGATGGAACGCAATTTTTACTTAAATGGTCATTGTTCTCTCACAGCTTCCAGCTCCTGAATGTTATGGGAAAGAGAAAAAAAAATCGTTTAATGTGGAAGAAATTTTGAGAGTGGAAACAATAAGGATCTTTTTGCCAAGGCTTTTGTAGTTCATTCCTGGAGACAGCAGGGTGAAAACCCAAGTACATCACATTATCAGGAAACTTGCATTCTATTGTTAAAGCTTTTATTTCTGAATACTGACTTTAGGATCGTTAGGCTCCTTTAGCATTGAGCCAAACTTAAACAGACTGGGGTCATGAATTAATCTTAGGTGACTTCAGCTTTTAAGAAAGTATACCGTCTTGGAAATGGAAAGCTCTGAAATGATAGCTGTTGTTAACAGAAGTTTACCAGGTATCTTAAGTCTTGAGTTATTAATGGAATTGAAATAACGTCTCATGGCCAGACCTAGTTAGTAATGAATTTTTGGCTAGTAAATATTCTCTTGGTGATGAGGTCCCGGGTCTTTTTATAATGGGAGATACATTCTGCAGAAGAGTAAAGGATTTTGTTTTGTTCTCATCCTGTGTCAGGAAGAGAAGTCTGCATTTTAAGATTGCTTCAGTTCTTCATCTGTCATATGACTGCAGTGTTTCACTGTTTCTGTCTAGGCAGAAGTTCTTCAGTAACACTTGAGTTTCTAGGTATCTTCCATACTTTCTTTTTCCAGCATTAAAGTAAATTAGAGTTCTCAGTAATCAGGGCTATGAGGAGTAGAAATTTTCCTTCTGGGTACTAAGTTCTTAATCAGGAAGTTGAAACTGGTTAGAGAGCATGTTTCAAAATGGAAATGTCCCGGGAGGATAAACCTGCATCTGGTAGTCTTTCTTGGTTTCCAAAAGCATATCTTTAGAAGATACTTTCCTTGCAGGATAAAGTACTCTGACAGGCATTCAAAGTAGTACCATTCAAGAGATCAGGAAGTGTCCCATCTGGGTTAGGTATGTTGACCTTTGGGGATCTAATTGTACCTAAGCAGAAGAGAAAGGGGAGATCCTTTGAATGGAGGCACTAAAATTGTTCTTTGGTCAGGTTTGTGAAGGCTGCATTGCAGTAGATTTGCACGCTGGTTTGGCTAGACAATAAGATCCCTTTTTCCATCCCATCTTCTAGCTCATGGGTACTTGTGAGCATGCTTAGAACTTGTCTGTTCATTTCCCCCTCTTCTCAAAGGCTTTTTAATAATTCCATGACCAAAAGTGTCCAGTCTTTGTGGAGACCTTAGCCTGTTCCTACAGTGTTGATACTGTAGGATTGGGCAAAGGAGAAAAATGCCATCTAATCCAGGTGTCAACTAAGCTTAATTTTTGGTCAGTGCTACAGCATGTAGTTTCCCACTATGATGAACATATTTATTAAAGAATAAACATCTGATCTCATAAATAAGAACTTTCTGCACAGATTCTTTATACGGGTAAAGAATCTGCTTCACAAAGGTATACTGTAACTTTTATTACTAGCTGAACTTATAGGAGAACAGCTCCTTTCTTTCTAGAACTTATTTTTTAGTAAGCACAACTTTATAGAGACCAATAAAAGACTGGTTGTTCTAACAAATTGGTTTTATTGAGGACTCTTTCTGCTATGAGTATTCAATTCAGCTGGGATGCAAGTTTTGCTTTGTAGTAGCTCATTGCTTAGGCTGCTCAGTATTCACAGTTGTCCGTCTCACTTATATAGTCTTTTTCCCCAAGAAAAGCTTTGAAATATTTTCTTGTTTCTGTTCTTGGGCAGCCTATTCTCTAACTGAAGAATCTAATTTAGAAAACAAGGCCATGTGAGGGCAAGTAGTAGTGCTGCAGATCTATTTAAAGTTTGCGTGATTTAAGTGAAGAGTCTTTGCTTCCAGGCAATTAATCTTTAGAGACAGAGCAATAGAATACTTCAGTAATTACTTTAATAGTAAAGATCTGTGATGGCCTGAGCCAATAATGCCTTTTAATGTGGTAACTTCTAAACTACTAATTGGCCAAGCCCCATTTCTTGCTATATTTTGAACCAGACGGCTGGGAGTGGAAAAAATGCTAGTGGTTTGGGATAAAGAACAGGTTTTTCCATTGTTTTTTAAGTTCGGAATTCTTTGGAGTTAAGAACGTAGTAGAAAGCAGCAGTAAATGTAGGGAAAGCTACTTCTGCCATAAAACTATGGCTGAAAAATAAGTTTTACAAGGTTTTTTGTGTTCAAAGTTGTTTTAAAAGGCTGTAGCTTGCTTTCCACCTTTCTCAAGTTAGAAAATAATTGGTCATTTAAGAACTGAGGTAGTCGGGTGTTTTCAGACTTCAGTAATTCCTGTAAACCCCTGAATCCGTGCTTGCCTCCTTGTTGTTAAGTGCTCCAGACACACAGTACTTTAGCATCACCAGCATGTCTGCTTAGGATGCATCTGAAATTGCTGGTGATCAGGCTGGGAGGAGGAAGAATAGTAATCAGTGATATCAGTTCCATTTGCAGTATCTTTTCTGTTATCCTGCGTCCATCTTGCTTTCCCTGAAGAATTATCCCTCAGATTTCAGATGGAAAGTGAGGGGAGCAGAACTCCCCATGAGCAGTGGTGTGTGTGACTTGCAGAGCATCAACTTGTTTCTTGGTGGGTGGAGCCCTAACTTTGCGGTTGCTGGGTAGAGTGGGAGAATGTAGCAATTCCAGTGAGTAACTTTGCCGTATAAATCAGTACAATCCAGAACACTGTTTAGAGGACTGAATCTGTCATGACACCTAAAATTCTTGCACTTCTATCACCTACAGTGTTGCTGTTCTCGTTCTGTTTTTTCCCAGCCTTAGTTCTCATCTTTTAATTTGAATTTGGTAGAGACATAACTTTGGCTTTAGATTTGTGCTGACCGGAACTGACCTGTGATTGCCATAGACCTGTTGACATTGTCTTCTTTATAGAGCTTCAGTAAGATTTTTGCTAGATGTATAAAATGAAGACAGTGCTGGCTTTTATTTAATTTTTTTTTACTATTGAAAAAAAACCATTATGTTTTATAGTATTCACTTGAGTTGATATTTCGGTGCATTTTCACGTGCATAGTCTAAATATACTGTACTTTCTGTAAAGTTGCTTTTCTTTTCCCCTTTTTCTCTGCCAAAAGGAATCAGATACACCACCTTGCACAGCTCCTAATGTTTACCAGTTCAGTCTTCAAGCACCGACTCAGCTTATGGCCAGTTTAGCACCCGCATTGCCCCTGCCAAGTGGTAAACCCCAATCTGCGCCTCCGAGAACCTTGATAATGGCCGCCAGTAATCAGGTATGAGCCAGCAACTCTGTCACGAGCAAGCAGTCACATCACAAGTGTAGGTCATGTGCGCTCTGCTGTCAGTCTAAAAGCCTCTGAGGATAACCTTCATATAGCATGTGCTAAGCTTCCTGTGGTCGTAAAAGTACTTATCTGCTGTGTCAGAGGTGCGGGGAGAGCAAAGGGTGGGAAAGGGTTTAGAGTAGAAGAGCCCCTCCACAACACAGACACCTAGGAGTAGGTTAAAAGAATGAGTGTCAGGTGTCTGACTCCTTAAGTTGTATTTGGGAGTCCTGGTGCCCAACTAGTGGGATATTTGTAGATCTTTAGGGTATTTAATTTCCACCACCATATATGTGGTGGAGCTTTAAGATACCTTTTGAATTTTAAGGAATAGTACTGACCTTTCTAGGCTTATTTAATTCTCTTGGTTTTGAATTATTAGAACAGATTTGATTACACTTGTGATTTTTTGTAATACATTTTAAAGGTAGAGAACAGAAAATTAATTGTGGACATGTGTAGAAGAATTTTTACAAAAAACTTAAATGTGTGCATAAATGTGCTGGGACCTGAATGTATTTTGGCCAATGTATCCATTCTGGTACAACTGCAGTGTGTCTTTCTGCAGGAAAACATTGCCTCAGTCTTGATAATTACAGCTGTTAGTCAAACATGCCTCACATGAGGCTTAATGCAAATAGTGGGTTGTAGGTTGCCTATGAAAACAAAGCAGTGAGCTGGTTTCTTTGAAACTTAGCTTTGGTTAGGTTCTCATAAGGTTTTTTCTTCTCCAAGTCCTTCTATCAGAGTTCATGGGAATCTAGGGCCAAGATATTTTCAACTTAATGGCTTTGCCTTTTTTTATTTGGTTCAGCACTTCATGGACCTTCATTGCACACACTCCCGTTTGTCCATATCTCTATTCCTGGGGAGCCCAGACCTGGGCCCAGCACTCCATGTGTGACCTCACCTGTGCTGAGTAGAGGGGAAATGATCACTTCCCTTGACTTGCCTTTGGTTATAATCTTCTAACTGATTACACAGATATTTCCCCTCTTTTCTTTCCCTACTGCTCAGTCCCACCTATGCAATACCAGCTTACATGCACAGGAAATGCTGTATTAGTGAGAAGCTAATAGGATAAGATATTTCTATTTTAGTGTCTGCAATTGAGTATTCACTGGCTAGTGAATACAGTACAGTCTGAAACTTCGGAAGTTTTTTTTAGAATAAAACTGGAGAGTTATTTTAAGTTAAACTTCATCTAAAATACAAACCTAGTGTAGATTATTCTTTCCTTAACAGCTCTGCTTTTCTAAAGAAGTACCCTGGAGCTAGTTAGGAGGCATGCAGTTGTTAGTACAAAACAAGTTGGCATTCAGAGTGTTTGCCACCGTTGTGAAGAGGCAGGGTGTTGTGTGAATTTTGGATCTCTGTTGGAATTTTGAATCTTGGAAGACAACTGCTTTGTAGCACTTTTCCTGGCTTTCTGTTCCTTGGCTGTCCTTTCAAGTGATTGTTAACTGTTCTGTTAGTAGTTTTATAGTACTCACATGTTTAAAAATCGGAATTTTTCTGTCCCTTTGCTTAACAAAGATGTGCCTTTGAGAATCACATTAAATCAGAAGAATTTCTTGCTACCTATAGTTTAGAAGTGGGATAATGGGATTTTTTGCATTGAATTTACCAAAAGCTTATGTTTTGTGAAGTAGAAGTGTTCTTTTCTGATAAAGTTTATGGTTGAGTCAGAAGTAGGAAATGAAAGCATTTTACCCAGAATGCTGTAAATATCTCCTTTCCACTTCCAGCTTTCTGGAGAATGACTGTGCTAGATTAGGCTGATGGCTTTTTTTTGAGTTGATGTAACTTGAGACCCAGCTATCTTAGACCTCTTAATAGGCACATTCTGCCATCTTAGAGGACTCCTGCCCCGATAAATTTGAACTTGTGCAAAATTTTCTTAAAAGCAAGTCTTCGTTTATATTTAAGAAGTTTTGAAAGGGATTCATTTGTCTGCATGGTGTCTTCAGCGTTCTCCTTGGCAACTTTTTCCACCTCAGTTCAGCTTGGAAAGCTGTACCTAGGTGTCGAGTACAACTCTCAAAAGCAGGAGGTGCCAAGAGCACTAACTGTATTTTGAACAAATTGTAGCCTTCTAGGCAAGTTTGCTGCTGTTAAATCTTCCTGGTATTTTCATTTTTGAAACATGTTTGGTGTGATTACCAATTCTATTTATGTACTGCATAATTAATTGGAGAATTTCCAGATAGTTGAGGAACTGATGAAGCTCCTGGCACAGGTCTGTGTGCTTTTCAGGATCATCATCATCCATCATTTTTCCAAGGTAATCATTCTTCTACTCTGCCGACAGCAGTTTGAAATTTCACTTGGGGGAGCAGAACAGTTTATAAAGCAGTGCTGCCCACTAAAAATAAGCAGAAAAACAGATGTTGACATGTGTGTCCAGATGAGTAGAGGGGGCAGAAATTGCTTGGTAACTTCCGAACAGGAGGAAGGGACTATGTTCCCTGTTGTTACTTTGAGATAAGTTCAGTTTGTGCTGGATTGCTGTTCGCTAGGTTACCAAAATGAAAGCAGAAGAAACTTCCTTTTTCTTAGGTCAGAAGAACTCTTTCATTTAACTTTTAAGATGCTTTCTTTTTTTCCCCCCAAAGGGTTGTGTTTTGATTCCAAAGTACCTAAAACCAGTAAGCACCAGTCGTGCTGCACAGCCTGGCTTCTAGTGTGTCTGAGAAAACCTCCACTAAAGATGAGTGGTGTCTGATTGGGAATATGTTTGTTACTATGGAGACAACCAGGAAATGAAACCTTAATGTCAGTGCTGAAATACCACAGTCAAAACTTGTAAAAGGACTTGCAGGAGTAGGTTCTTTTTTTTCAGATTCTTTTGAGTTTGGCCAAATAAGGTGATAAGGTGGAACATTTTACTGAGAAAACTGCTTTTTTATATTGCGTTACAGGCTCTTTTGTGGCTAACATACTTTGCTTCAGAGTTTGCTTTTATCCAGAACAACTGTTAATGGTGTTGCCTTTTCTCACTAGTACTGCTGATACTGCTAGTATCTCTGAAATGATGGCTGAAAGGTTAGCAGAGTTGCAAACAAAACTGGTCAGGGACTTGAGTCAAAAATGTATTTCTTTTAGATGAGTGCAACCAGTTAAGTGTAGTTCACTTGGATGAAAGATAAGTTTGTAAAGACACATTTTAATTAATGTCAGTGCAGAACTTTACCAAATATTTCTGAGAGGGCAGGTGTCATCAACTAGCCAGTGTACAAATATGCTGAATTCCCTTTGTGTATTGCCATACTCCATGGTTTTCAGTATGCCAGCTTCAATTTAGAAATGACCTGGTTTGTTCAATGGCATTTTTAAGCTGTTTAGGTACTGAAGGTTTCTTCACTCCATCAAATGACATTTTTGTTATTTTTTTTACTGAGAATGCTCTCATTTAGGGTGGAATAATTTTTCAGTGCCCGTGTGTTTTCATAGGAAGGAGGCTATGGTTGTATACTTTGGAAACAGTTTTGATTCTCAATGTCGGACTCCCATCTTCTACGTATGACAGAACATTGTTTGGTTTTTAGCACATGCAAAACCTAGGGGAAGATGGTGTTTTATTTCCTTTCCTAAGGAAAGAAGAGAAGGAAAAACTGCATCTGACTTTCAGAGGTTGTTCAGCTGAAAACAGTACTAGAGATTTTTCATTTAGGTTGTCCTATATTTATATGGACAGTCTTTATGTGGTGTTACCCTTCTCTGTATGGAAACTGACTTAGCCTGACCAGACCCTGGATAACTTGATCTGACTCTGCTTACAACAGAATGTTGGGTTAAGTGGTTGTGGTCTCCAGAGGTCTCCATATAAACATACAGTCTAGATGTTTATAGGACTGTATGAGAGCCTCATTGGCCACATTGGCGGTTGCTTCCTGAGTGCTTTTTGAGTTGCAGAAAAGACAAAGTAAAGTCTAACTAGTAGTTTCTTGGAAACATAAACAAACCCACCATAAATAAAAGACTTATGGAAATGTGGAAGTCATACGTTCCTTTTGTTTGCATAGTACTCCTTTATCTTCCAGTGTCATTGTAATCAGATTTTTGTTCACAAACTGAGATGGGTTTGAATAATCACACATTCATTTCCTCTGCAGACTTCGCATGTACCATATTGGTATCTCCTCATGATTTGGAAAGAGGTTTTCTTACTGTAGTAGTAGTTTTTCCGTTCCAAATAAAAAGTGGGAATTCTCAGTGAGGTAAGATTTCTCTTTAAGGTCTGAAATTGTCAGCTTTGTGCTAAGAAAGCTCTTGTTCCCTGTAGTGACAAGTATGCAGATATATTTCATGGCCCATGTCACAACAGCAGCAAAGTTGCAGTATGAGTTCTGTCTTCCGGTAGCATTGTTTTGACTCTTGCCCCTCAGTTTTGAAACTTGGGTAGTGACAAGATCAAAAAGGGTATTTATTTCATGTGTCATTCTACTTTCTTTGCCGTGACTTAGTTCAGTATTTGCTGCGTTGCTCACAGTAGTCTCTACTGTCAGTCGCTCATTTTGGGGACTAGGCCTTTGGCTCTCTCAAATACTAGTTTGTCTTGGAGCTGCTCATACTAGTCTTTCCTAGCCTGTTGTGAAAGGTGAAGAGAACCTTGACCTTTGTGTGGTAGCTCTGCCAGTAGCCTGTAATGAAGTGAAATAAGATACGAAGGATTGATACAATCTGCTCCCTTGCAGCTTTAATTTTTCCAGTTCTCTTGTATTGGAATTGTGTAAAGTTTTTCTTGCTTTTCAGCTCTTTCTAGTCTCCATGTTGATTTTTCTTTTCTTTGCTGTTCTCATGGTTGGCTCCATAAATGCTGTTTTCCCCTTTTAATAACAGCAGAAAAGAGTTTGGACTCATTTTATAAAATCTGTTCAGGACTCAAGATCTAATCAGTTGTAGATGAAAGTAGCCTGTAGGTCCCAAAAAGAGAAGTGTCTTTTTTTGTAGTGCTTTGGGCCTTATCTCCCTAGATTGCCAGTACTAAACAACTTTTGGAAGAACTTGTTTTGGTTTTTCTCTACTTCAGCTTAGAAATCTAAACCACACAGAAATCTTAACAAGGTTAAGAGTACACCCAGGTAGCATGTACAAATATCCTGTTAACTAATCTAAAGTAATGAGGCTAGGTTGCCCAATACTTGGCTTATTGCTTATGCAGTTGTGACTAAAATGTTAGTTAGGTCATTGTCCATTATTTCTCTGCAAAACAATGGATTTATTTCATAAAGAACAAGAAGATAAATTTGTAGTGTATTTACAGACATTATGCTCAGAAAGTGAGCAAGTGCTACAAGCCTAAAATAGAGAATTTGGAAATACTGCAAACTTTGTGAAATATTTTGAGACTGCATGTTAGGTTATTTAAGGGATACTTAAAATGTTAATGGTACATTAAGGTAGCTCTGAATACTACTCTGGTATTTCACAGGAAATGATTTTGAGGTGTATGAATTTGATTAGAAGTCTGATCAACTGCAGACTAGATTCAGTCATGGCCTTTAATCCTGTACACTTAACAATAAAATAGTAAATATGTGATCTTTCAAAACTGTCTTACGCCTTTTCTAAGCTTTTCATTTACCTCTGCAAGTACTTACCAATCATTTTGGAGCACTGTATGTGTAATCTCTTTTGAAGTTGAGTACAGATACTTTATTACCAACATTTCTCTTCCTTTTTTTTCCTCCTTACTTTAGAAATGCTATCAGGCAAAAAAAAAAAAAAAAAAACAAAAAAACCCAACAAAAGACCAAAATGATTCAGAAGCCTGTTTATGTTTAGCGTTCAGCTCTGTTATGTTACTTGTGTTATTTCAAATTGTAGGGGATTGATTTTTGGCTATAAATTTTCTTTTTGAATAATGGCAGTCTTTAAATGTCAGCAGTTTTGTATAGTAAATTTGCCAGTATTTAAGAATAGAAGTTTGGTTTCCTTAGCAAATAATTACTTGGTATTTCTATTGCAACCAAATTTCTTTTCTTGAGATGTTTCTGGAGCTTTTTCTTTTTTTTTTCCTCCTTTTTTTTTTTTTTCCTGTTAAGTTCTGGGGTTTTCTATTTATTTGTTTATATTTTTTCTATTTTCTGTTGTTGTTTTTTTTCCTGGAAACTTATTTAAACTGGTATGTGATGCAGAATTTCACCTTACCCCCACCCCCAGGCTTGTCTTAAATGTGAATTCTTTAGTTTTCCCCCCAGATCTAGCAGATTATTCAACACAGCTAAAAACCAAACCAATTCTATCATTCAGTTGTTGAATCAATAGCCCTAAGATGGGAGAGATTGTTCTATCTAGAGAAATAGATCCAAAGAAGTTGAAACTTCTAAATTGAAGATTTATCCATTGTATCACAGATGAAGGGCTTTCTTTTTGGATTACCTGGTCTCTCTCTAGCCATCATCTGCTTACAGACATGTCGTCTCTCAGTGACTGTATGACTCCTGAGCATGTGAGTGTGCAGAGGTTTGTGCACAAGAGAAAGCTGTTTGATACAGCCTCTTGAGATTTACAAAAACATGAAGTAAATTTCTTTTATCAAAGATCCTGAAAGAAGCTAAGTGAACAATATGTGTCCCCTTTTAAACCGTTAACTGATTGGAATATGAGGACCTAAAAATCAGTTTTTGTAAGAAATGGAGTTCACCACGAAAGCCCTGCAGGAGTTTGTACTGCCTAATATCTAAAAGGCAGTGGATGAAGCCTGGTGAAGTTTGCTGGTGGTGTGAAGCACCTTAAGGGCTGCCTGAGAATATGTGCAGAAGGACCCTTCAAAGTGATGCATCAGGAGGGAGAGAAATAATTTAAACTTTGTAGGGAGTGGTAGGCCCTGAGCCAACAGTTTCTTGTAAAAATGACATTGTGATGTTTTTGCAGAACACCAACAGTGGGTATAGTTTTGCTGCCTCTTTCCTCATCAGAGGAAAGTCAAAACACAAATGGAAGCAGAATAGGGAAAGATGTTAATAGTAATCAAACACATGGAATTGCTTGTCTGTGAAGAAAGAATGCTTGTTTAACCTTGACAAGATGAGGTATATGATCTAGGTTTGTGTAGTCATCACCAGTGTATGAAAAAGTTAGAGAGCAGAATGACAAGAAATTATTTACTCCAAGAACTGGTAGATCATCCCATAGTAGGTTCAAATTAAATGTGATGCTCACTTAAGCTGTGAAATGCCATAGCACAGGATGCAAGATGCTAAAAGCTGATGGATTCAAAAAACCAGATAAACTAGTGAACAAAACGTAGTTGAGAACTAGTAAATATAAAGGTATCATCTGTGACTGAAGTGGTCCCTGAGTTAACTTCCTTAAGCACCTCTCTCAGCTAATGAGTCATAAGACTGATGGATTCAGATCCTGCTCCAGTAGATTGACAGTCTTTATCTTGATGGCCTAAAACCAGTGCAAAATGCTTCATCACAAGCTAGAGTTCACGTTCTGGCCAGGTTATTAATCATTCTTTGAAAGTTTGTTTACCTTTTGAGCAAACAAGGGGTATAACATCTTTTATGATACAGGTAGATCCATGTAATCGTCATACTTGCTGTGGTCCTTGTTGGGTCTTGGGGGCACCTGCCATCCTGCCCCTAGTATTTTTTTTTGGTGAATCCTCACTCATATTGAGGAAGAAATTGCCAGATTTTTCAAATTTTCTGCTGAAATGGATGGAAAGCTTCCTGGAAGTTTGTATGCTCCTTGATCAGACTTTGTTCTGGTTGTTCAGTAGCAATACTAAAGTTTTCCTCTTTCTTCAGCATATAGTTGAGGGTAACTGTGATGACTGGCTACCTTGAGTGTTTTGACTATTATAGGGTCATTTTTAGCATTTTGATGTCATTTCAAGTAAATGTTTATATATAATTGAGTCAGATATACTTACTGAATTAGAAAACTTTGCAGGAGAATGTGACAAGATGGTGTGTTTGCTTGAAGGACTATTTGCCAAAAACATAAAACATTCTAAGTTTTTTTTTTTTAGTTTAATGTTGACTTGCTAAAACATCTACTAGAAGCTATTTATGAAATGTACATCAATAAATTATGTTTGGGAAGTTGTGTCTCTTAAGAATGAAAAATTTTCAGCTTGCATTTCCTCTTTCTGTTTGTCCTTGAATTATTTTGCCACTGGTAGTCTGAGGATAGCTTTCTATCAAGCTTAGTGCATCTTGTCTTGAGAGTTTAGAAGTTGCATGTTGAAGGTTGATTAGGTTGCTGTAAGAAACTGTACAAATATAAAATAGTTTTGAAGGTTTTTTGCCAACCTTGCAGTCAACTGTGGTTATTCCTCAACACTAGTCTTCACCAGTTTGTCTTTCTGGATGCTCAGTGTCTCTTCTAGTTACGGTTTGACAGTAAAATGTTGCTTGTGGAATTATGCTTTCAATAACTGTTTTTGTTTTGTGTAATTACAGTTGTACATGGTGGCTTGGTGTTCTCGTTTCTTTCTACTTCACACTTGTTTGGAAATACAGAATATGAAATACCTGCAGCTACTTTAGTGTTCTAAGCAGTTGTCTCAAATGTTAGCTCTGTGTTCCTGTTTAACCACTTAAGGTTAGAATGAGCTTTTGCTACAGGCAGTCAGTTGTCTGTTGAGTTATTGCTGTCAGACATCAGGAAATGTTGCTTGCACTGATGTTACCAGTATTTAGGAAGTCTTTCAGTTTCATCTTCTGAAACTCTTGTACCTATTTTAAGTACATGCATATTAAGCCAACTTACATCTATACTGATAGAGATGCCTGTAGTACCTTATGGTGTGGTAGGTTTACTCAGGCTGCTGCTAAACCTTCTGAGCGGTTTTTGTTCCAGGTTATTGGAGATCCCCCAAAGAAAGTGTCATGCTGTATTTCTGATCACTTAATTGTTTTGCCTTGGTCTGCGTATGAGGTACAGTCTAGGAGCTGTGTAACCTGATGATCAGACCAGTAGGATTTATGAGCTCCTCACAAGCCAGACTTAGTTTGCCTGCCACTGACTTGAGATTATGGGAAAAGCAGACTTGTACTTCCCATGCATCAGTTTATGTGATCATGCCCTTATATTTGTCCATGATGTTTCTGAAAGACTTAAGTATCTCACCTGGTCATGCTTTTGCTAAGATACTCCAAAATAGACCCATCTATTAGTCACAATTAGTATTTAATGTGGAAGTTCTCTGTTTTTATAAGCAAGTTGTACAGTGAGTATATTTCATACTGAGATCCGAGGGTTTTAAGGATGCTTTAAAATCTACACCATTTCATTTGCAGGACATTTCTTCAGAAAACACTTAGTAATCTGTCAGTGCCTTGGGACTTGCACAGCTACAATTAAACAAGCATGAAAAGACCAGTTGCTTCAAGCAATGTTTTGTGGAAGTGACTTATATGTTGAGAAAATAGGACTGGTAATATATGTTTTGTTTGTTGTTTTTATGCCTAAATGAATGCTTACCTTATTTATGTTTTTTTTTAGCAGCACACTGGAATGAAGTTTTCCATGAAAGGAACTCATAACCAAGGCAACAGCTACAGCCCCGTCAGCAGTGGAGGCATGAGGCAACCAGTCAGTAACCGAGGACACCACCAGTACAATCGTAATATATGGAGAAGGAAAAAACACAGAGACAGTTTGCCTATCAGTCTGAGCAGATAATGGCAGATGCCAAAATGACCTTCCCTGTTCAGACAAACTGAGTGCCACTCGACCTGAGGGATGGAGACCAGCGTCCAGCACATCGTTTTATTGGTGTTGCCAAATACTGCAGCTGACTTCTTTGCATGTTTCTTTGTGTGGTGGTTCAGTCCATCTTCAAGAAGTAGTTGTGCTTATCTGTGAAGCCTTATTAAATGTGGAAGTTTGTTTTCTGCCTTCCCACAATGGTTCATTCAGTGCCGAAGCAGCTCTGACAATAGAACTGCAAGGACATTTACAAATGCTGTAGCTTTTTTGCTGTGGCTATATCTGTTCCTTTTCTTTTATTTGAGAAGTGAAGGAAACTTCAGCCCCTTGGAATTACTATTTTTTTTCTTCTTTGCAGCAGATCAAGTTGGGAATTCATAAAAGTAAATTTGCTGCTCTCCTGTTTGTTTTTTTTTCTTCAAAGCTCAATTTTTTTCTCTGTAAATATTGGAAGTATGATTTGTGCAATAACTTGGAATTTTTAATTTAATTTCATATTGTCACGTAAGTTATATTTAAGGGGAAGAGGTTTTTTAATTTACAGATCCTTTCCCAGGTTGCATTATCTAAGTTGGGGTCATAGTTTTGGCAGGTTGTCTGAGCAGTGTTATAAACATGACATTTGGTAATATTTGAGGCTTCTTGATTCACAATGAAAGTGCGATTTGGCTTACAGTTTTAAGAATTTACTAAGCTCCAAAGCATTTTGACCCTGTGTTTTTTAGCTCATTGTCTGGCCTCTATCAGTCGTCTTGCTCTGACCAATGAGTTTTAATTTTCTTTAACTAGACAACAAATCCAACATTTGTAGTACCAGAAGTAAACCTTTTGAGAGGAATGGGAAAAAGGTTGGTTCAAGTCCTGATAGGAAATTAAAAAGCTGTGAACTACATGCTTTGATGCATTTTAGTAATGTAACCTGTTAATGTTTGGGTTGAAACCACGCTATTAAACAGAGGTACCCGGCTTAAGGAATGTGGAGAAAGGAAATATGTTGATTCCATTAAGGAATCTGTATAGTAGTATGCATTAGTTCTGTTAAGAGCAAATATATAAAAAGTACTTCAGCTGCTCTAAGCATTACAAGAAGTATCTTTTAATGTGTTGCAGGAGAGCACAGCCCAGTGTTGTACACAGTATGAGTGGCTGGCACTTAATTTACAGATGCATACAGGTATACTATGCAAGTGTGTATTGCCATGACAAACACTGTCTTTAACTTTTTGAAAAATGTACATCCTGCCTAACCCTGAGTTTTTAAAGCACCACAGTTGTCCTGGGAGTAGGTCACATCTCATGCCCTCTGACTTCCCTTTTTTTAAGTGAGAGTTCTTAAGCTATACAGAAAACTACAGGTAAGTTATGTAAGTCCACTAGCAGAGAAAGCTGAAGAATCCTGTTAACAGGACATCTATACTGTGTACAGATATAGAAGGTTTTAAAACTGGTATCTGAATATTGAAATGAGGTGTCAAGCATGAAGCTTTTTAATATGCTGTATGCCTTTGAAGCAGAAGTAGTTCATATTATTACTGAATCTGTCAAACACAAACAGGTCCTTGAGGGGAGAGAGGGCAACATTCCAAAGTAGAGTAGTGCATATCTGTTTGCAGAAAGTTTGTCTTAATGCTCCAGACTCATCACAATAAAAAAAGTTCTAAAAATTGTGAGCTGATTCATAAATAATATCTAAGGGCTGTTACATGAGCCTGTACTGCTTAGTCTTCACACACTAGCAATATTGAGCATAACTACATTAAAGAGCCTTCAGAGGCTTTAATTGGTGTCTTATACTAGCGTCCATTTTAAAGCAAAACTCATTTGAAAAGTGGTATCATGTAACACTTCAGTCATGGTGAACCAAATGAATTGGCCTGGCTATCACTGTGGTTATGTGCTACAGGTTTAAAAAAATGTTTAAATTTTTTGTGTGGACAACTATGTGGAAGCTAAAATTGACATATTTTTATGTAAAGTTTTCTATTCTTTGATTTTTAATAAACTTTGGAGACCAGTCACTCTTCTGTACTTTTTTTATGGGAAACTTAACAGATGAAGTGACACTTGACCTTGTCCCATTCTTTGATGTACCCTTTGAACATCTGCTTTAAATTGTTCCTGCTGAGCACCTTCAGAATGAGTTTGGAAGGTGGATGGTTGCCCTCAAATGATGGTGATGTGTTTCTAAAGGGAGTAATGGGCGTGGATTTTGTAGTTGTGGATTTGATCCCTCGATAATGAGAAAGCAGAGGAGCTGGAGGTAGTTCCCACAGTATTCTCAGGAGGAGATTAACTAATTCCTTGGAATACCTTAACTTTTCATAAACTCTTTTTTTTCTAGTCCCTCCCTGTAGTTTCTAAATTCCTTTCAAAATCTTCGTCTAGGTTTCAGCCTCCTCAAAGATTGGATGTATCTTGTCTTTTTTTGTGGAGTTCTGTTAACCCTCTGAGAGGACTCTGAAATGTCAACAACTGACTCCAGTTCAAAATTTTAAAAAATGAGTCTTTGGAAGGAACTAGTATAAATCTGTGAACACTGAGAAAGGGAACTGAGGTGTTTAACAGACAGCAACGCAGGGCTAGGGATTGACAGTCAGAGAGGTCTGTAGTACTTGGTCAATCTTAATGAGTATCTGCTGGAGAAAAGCAGAGAAGTGGTGGGAAGGGAAAATAATAACCACTCAGTAGTAGCTGGGATAATAACAATTATTTTTCTGTCAAGTCAGTTAGCCAGTGAGACATGGCTGACAGAGGGATATATAATCTCTGCAGACAAAGATTAAGTGCAGCAGCATTGGTTTTGTAACTTCCGTTTTCCCAGACTCTACCTTTTCCCTCTTTCTGTCCAGGTGATGATTTTATTTTATTCTTCCCACAGATTCTGCTCAACTATCTATCCTTGTTAGTAGTCTGCATTTAATGCATTAGGATTCTCTCTTGAACCCTTGGTCTTTGATAAAAATCTGAGATATCCCCTTGATCCCAGCCCTAGTGACTATTTTGTACACTTTTCATAGGCAAAACTTCGAAAGACTTCTTAAGTTATGGGCTTAAGATGTGGAAGGAAGAGACTGCACATTGAATGGAGGGATGGGACCCAGAGAGTCCATCACAGAAAGAGCTCAGTTGTGATCTATTCCTATTTACAAGAGATGTCAATGCTGATGTTGCATTGGACTTCCCCTGTAACTCTGTCCCAGTGCACTGGGGCAGGGTAAGAAGACAGAAGTGTGACTGCTGGTACCATGCTGCAGGTTCAGCACTGTTTCTTTCCATGGGGACAGCCTCTTGAGAATGGGCATAGCAACAGTCAGAGTAGCGTTGGAGTACAGCACACCTTCAAGAATGTGAGCTCTCCATCATCTGCGGGTAAAAAAAAAAGCCTAAATTGTGATCTAACAGTCAACTGATCACTCAGTGTATACATGTGGAGAAGTAAATGTGCCAACTTCTGTGCTCTCAAGGACAAGAAGCTGCCTGCTTGCTGACTGCTGCCAGTGTAGTCTGGTTATAAATTTAGTAATACCTGGACTAAACCAAAGTTATGACCTGAATTCTTCAGCTGAAAGACACGACAGAGCCATCGATTAGGTGGCTGCTCTTACGCGTTTACACTGTTTTGACTGGGGCTCGAAGCATTGTGGAAAGCAGATGTGCCACAAAAGGAGGATTTTAGAAGTAGCCTTAGAAGAAAAGCCTGAAAAGAAAAATCTTGGAGATCAGGAAAATGTGTGAAGAAAAATACCAGAGGATGCTTCAGAACATTAACTGTTAGTGCCTGTCTAAAGCTCTGGTCACAGTTCTTAGTGTTATGCTACTGCAGAAGTTTTAGCTTAGAGCTGCCTATGGCACAGTGGCCTTTTGGTTTCATATCAATTAAGGATTCTCCAACCATTTGCTTTTTTCATAATCCTTTTCTGTTGATGGATTGTTGCCTGAGTATAAAAAATTATGAATGGCCCGTGTGCAGCGCATACTGATGATATGCATGTCTGCGTGTGAGGTCAGGAAAGACACAAAGGCATCTCCTCCAACACCAGCTTGTTTGCCCCTTATCCGCCAAAATGTGACATGTTCTTCTGATGCGAATTCTTAGGAGGCACCAAGCTGCTTCCTGCTTCAGCAACTTAGGAGAGTTGAACAGTAGGTTTTACTAAACAGTATGGTTTTACTAAAACATGGCTTCCAAATAAATGCTTCACTGACTCATTTTCAAACCTAAACCAAACAGAATTTAGGAGCTCCTGTTACAGGATTTTCTGTGTAAGAGGGTGAAAGCAATGTTTAAACTGGAAGTCCATAACATCTGTGCTAAAATTGCCACTTTTTATTAGTGAAAACTTTGGCACTGATCCCTCTGTGGATGTTTTGTTGAGAAAATCTCTGTAAGAAAATTCCTTGCTTCTTGCTCCTCCTTTCCGGAGAAGAAAATGTGAATCTTCTGATGCGCTACATCCACTCCTTCAGGATTGCCGCTGGATGCATCTGACTAATTTCAGGAGCCAAACTGAGCAGGTGCAATCTTGCCCTTGTTAAGGCTTGCATGTCCAGGTCGTAAGAGTCACTTGAGTACCACTTACTGTATAATTGTGACTTAGATCAACAAATCATCTCTGTTCTCTTGGGGAAATTTCTTAGGAGACTTAGAAACAGAAAATAAGATTTATTCTATTAGTCATTCATACGTGTGCATGCAGTCTTCTGTAGATGAGCAGAGCAGTGTTGCAGTTCCCAGCTGCAAGTGCAGGATTTGTTCTGTCCTCACAAGGGCCCTGGAGGGAGCCAAGGCAACCCAGCAGGTGTTTGCCCCTCAGATTAGGGGGTAACAGAGCAGGTCTGTGCAGCAGTTTCTGACCTGTTCTTGATACAGTGGTTGAAAAAAATGACCCTGTTTTCCTCCCATTGAAAAAAATGACCCTGTTTTCCTCCCATTCCTCTGTTAAAAAGGAATTGTCAAGGACAGTAAGGTTATGGGAGATGCATGTACTGGAATCGTCAAGGAATGTAAGGTTATGGGAGGTGCATGTGCTGTGTGAGTGTTAGGAATTATGAGCAGTTAAGCACTGAGATACAAGTGCTCTAGTCTGGTAGTGAGATTTCCATCCTTTGAAACTGTAAAAACCTGGCTGGACAAGGCCCCAGGTAACCCATTCTAAATTCAGTCAGTCCTGCTGGACCACTTGACCTCTGTAGGGCTTTTCCTCGTTAGATTTTTCTATAATACTACAAAAAAGAGAACTTTTTTTTTTAAATTTTACTTTATCTTTGCTGGGTTTATGAAGTTTTTTAACGGAGACATAAGTCAGGTAGGTATTGTATGGTTTTTTTGCTTTGTCCTGCACTTGGTAAAATAAATCTGCAAATTCTAGGACCACTAGATTGAAACAGGTAAGCACCTAGTGATTTCTGAAGTTGATAATCCCTGGAAATGAGTAGTACCCAATCATAAATTACTGATCAAGAAATACAATTTTTTGTATCTTCTCTGTATGATGATGATGATTGTTGGTAACAATGTTTTCTGAGTTCAGTCAACTTGCATTTGCAATGGTAAGACAATGAAGATGTGTGGGAGTAGTGTCTTGTGTAGGACATCAGCAAAATACTCCAAATTGCCAAGTCCTTCACCTTTTTTTTTCCCAGTGAGTTGCATAGATTCATCATGGAAACTTTTGATAATTAAAACTTGCTTGTTTGGCTTTATTCTGAAATACAGAAGTAGATAGTTTACTTACACTTGTACTCCCTGAGAAGTTGTAAAACGGTATTGATGGAGCTGAAAACATCATGAAAAGGCTTTTTTAGAGGTAAGATTTGGAAGCTGCTATTAGCCTAAGTTTTACCTAAATAACTCGAGACTGTATCCTTCTAGATCAGAGTTGTTCCTTACGATGCATCATAGAAGTCTGACAGTGAAGAATGTTTATCAAGAGTGGATCTGTAGAAAAGAAAATTTCCACCAAGAAAAAGGAAGCAGAATCCAAAACCTTAATGATCTTAACCTGAAATAAAAAATAACCATTCCAGCAGAATGGGAGTTGTGGCATGCCAAGCTGCAGATCTGTTAATAAGGACTTAATCGCCCCCTGCTACTGTTACTGCTACTACTAGTAGTATGATGTATGGAGCACAGCTCCAGGATCCCTAAGATACTAATAATGCAAAGACATGCCAAAAGTCCTTATCTGGAAAACTCATACCAGTATTTCATTTTTATTTCTGCCAGACAACAGAATAGGGCCAATTAGAAACAGAGGTAAATTTTAGCACTAATTTATCAAATGTTTTTAATGCCTAACCCAGTATTGCTGCTATTAACGTCTATATATTTAAATTGTTGGTAAAGCCTGTGGTGTGGTTCAGTGCTGGGTGGTGACTGAGTCAGGGTGTTCTGAACCAGAATAGCATCAATAGATGGCGCTGAGTGCAAATTTTTGGGCCAAAGTGGTGCAGTTAGTTGAAGAAACTAACTTTGGAAACAGATTATTTTATCTGTGTTTGCTAATGATTGTGACACAAGAACTGCCACGCATGGGCTGAGTGTCCTGATGTTCCAAATATGGGGAATGTGGCCTGTACATAGTGTTGGAGTTTTGTAGTACTGAGTAAATAGATATGGGATGAAATATAAAGCATAGGGCTGGAAAATGAGAATTTATAGCTACTTCCAGACAGTGAAAGCTGGTGGGTTAGAAAATAAAGAGGAGAGACACCTGGGCATATCTGTTAACAGTATGATTAAATTCACCAGCTTGTCTCACAGAGCTGGTAAGTGAACCAAACAGATAAAATGTTTCCATTAGCATTACTGATTTCCTTTTATCACAAGTCCAGAGTTTTACTGGTTAAGTTACTGGTGGCTTTCCTCATTTCAGAGAGGAAAAAAGACGAAAAGAAGCATAATCCTCTTCTTTTCTTTATGCAGTGATGGCAGCAGCTACAGACACAGGTTTAAAGCATTTTCTGACACCTGAGAATCGACTTCATCTGGAGATTCATCAAAGCACAAGCTAGCTTTTATGATGGCGTGTCAAACTGCTGTGAAGTACTAGGGATGACAGATACCATCACTCAGCTTTTTGCACCCATTTGCACTGTTCTTGTATTGACAAACTTTTGATCTTTGGCTTTGATGTAGGAGTGACTTACCTCCTGGGGATGCTGAACATGCTAGCTGGCTGTCACTTCAGATCTCTAGGTGACAAGTAGAAGATCAGACTGGATGTAATCTATCTAGGGAATGTGGTATGACTGAGGTAGTCAGCCGTCCTTTCTCAATTTTGATGGAGAAACACAAGTGGTTTTATTCTGGGTTTCCTGTTAGGTGCTTTTGTGGTATGTGGAATAAAAAGGAATGCAGCGCTTCAGACCGCTCCATTAACCGTGACCGCTTTAGTGAATAAAACTGGATGTGAATTTCACGACACAATTTGACCTAGCCTGGCATCCTAGCTTGATCCCTGATGGCTCTCGCTTCCCATCCCTGTTCGTTGATCTTCTGGCACAGATAGGTCCGAACTCAAAAGTAAGAGAGAGGAGGGGTATGGGATATTTGCCATTTTAATTTTATTTAATTGGAAGACTTGGAAATGCCTGGACGGGCCCTAATATTCAGGATGCTGCCTGGAGTATTCGAGGGTATAAACAGTCATGGCAGCCAAACTTTAAAGACAGAAAAGGTTTATAAACACTTCTCAAAATGACCCACCTGTTCATCCACCTCACAACTTCCTTCTCCTTTTCCCTACAGCCTTTATGTTCTGTAGGAACTAAAAACCTGTGCTTTCTGGCTCTCGTGAGCTCCTGAGAGAGGACCGTGGAGGAGGAGAGGCGGGGAGGCATCTGATTGTGAGTACTGTAATACTCTGAGCATGAATCCTATTTAAATTACCAAGGCAAAATGCACTATTCATTATGCATTTAAATTTCAGAGACCCTTTTGATGCAGGAGATAGAAAGAGGCTCAGCAGGATCTTTCTAAAGATGTTTTATGAAAAGGATTGTGGTGAACATGAATTAATTTTCCAGCATTGTTTGAGCAGATTGCTGTCGGTAGTTACTTCACAATTAGCTTGTCCTTGTGTCTTTCTAGGTGAATATTGAATCTGGAGAAAAAAAGCTATTTTTCCTGTGCATTTTGCAGAGGTTTGGTTGTTTTGTTATTATTATTTTATGTTTAAGTGAAAGTCTTTGTGGAGTCCTGGAACTGAATGTTGCTCATCTAGCAATAAGACTTTAAATTGACTCAAGTATAGGATTTATTTTTTTTTTTTTAATTTATCTTCTTACAGAGTATTACAAGATTTTGCTGCTGTTAATCAGGAAAATGCGATTTGCTAAATTCAATTTGCTCTGGCGACAGGGAGGGTGCGCTCTTGCATCATTCTTACTTCCCAACGCAAAAGCAACAGCTCGACCGTCTCTGGTTTGGAGGTGGTGCTGCCGTCATGGGAAAACCTTTCCTGAGGCACAGGGTAGCTTTAGAGGTAATTTCGTTTTGTTTCGTACGGATAAGCCTCAGAACACTTTATTTATAAGCAGTAATGGATGACTGAGCAGGGTAGTTGTTTTTATAACTATCAAAATTGTACTTGGGAAGCCCACGTTTGAATCACGCTGTGCAGCTGCGCCAGTAGAAAAATGTTTAATCCTTCCAGATGTTAAATTGTTGTTTCCTTCTTAGGGATCTCTCGGTCCCTTAACTACGTACATCCAGCTCAGGTGCATGAGCTCCTAATTGTTTTAGCATGCAGAAGAGGTTTTTTCCTCCTAAGTGCTCTTGGAAATGGAACTGGGACACTGACAGGTTTTCTCCAGCTAGCCTGAAATGGCTGTTTCAGGTTGTTTCTTTTTTTTCCCCTCCCTTCAACTTTAAGATGTCAGCTGAAAATAGAATATACTCAGCATGGATATAAAAGACACTCTTGAAAACAGCTCCAGGCACCATCCAGTTTGGGGATTCTTAGATTTGTGGAAGCAGGTACTTGTGTTCAGATAACACAGTCCCTTGTGTTATCTAGCTTTAGTTCAGTGTTCAATTTACCATTAATACTATTTTCTAAAGGCTAGAGTTAGTAAAGCCAAATCTTTATTCAGTAACATAATATCAGCAATCACCATGGCAAACGAGTTTGTGTTCACTAACTATGCATGGGAAAGAACAAATAGGAATAAGACTTCTAACACAGAGCAAAGATGTGCGACCGAGAACTTTATTCAGTTCTTCTGTGCAGTTCAGGCTGAATGCAGGGAGTGTGTGTTACCATCAGTTTAAGAGCGAAATTCGTGCTTTTAAAGAAGAATTGGAATTGCAAGTGAAACAGTTTGCATCACTAGGCATTGTATTTAAATAAGCTCTTATGTTTAGTTAAATAGCGTCTAAACATAACTGTGTTTGTTCACAAGGTTGTCCTTTCTTGTAGATTAGGATTAGAGTTATTTCAATCAAGGTTTGGGTGTTGGTTTTACATTTGGGGCTCCCCACCCCAAAAGCTTCCACCCCAGTTCTCCCTAGAAGTTACTAGAGATAAGAGTGCTGATATCTGTTTCTCATCCTGTACCATTTACTGGGGTATTGCCTCCATTTAGACTCACATCCAGAATGAGCATCTAAGACTTTCATTTTCTTGTGTTTATACTAACACCGTGAGGAATAAGAGGGGGGTTTGCAGAGCTTGGCTCTCACTGTCAGAAGTAAGCATTTGTTTCACTGTAGCAGAAGGACTTGATCTTTCCTAGAGCCTGTTTCTCTCTCCAGCTACTTCATATGCTGTATAATGAGTAGTCCTTTAGAAAAAATTGTGGTTTGTCTGTATTGTGTATCAAACCTTCTGTATTTTACCAAACTTTTGTAAGCTGAATGTTCATAAAATATTTTAGATTTCTGGTTTTGTTACTGTATTTCTTACTTTGAATTCAACATAGATTTTAAAAAAGCTTTCAGCAGTGCAGCAGAGCAGATGTCTTTTTTTTTTTCCACATAATTTACTGTTACATAGTTCTCGGTTATTACATGCATGCTTCAATTCAGGTGAATTTAAGAATCTAAGACATCTATTCAAATATGGTCAGATTTGGAGATGCCAAAAGTAATGCACTGTTTAGTTTCTATGTAAATTGTATAGTTTCCACATGAGACTACGTAGGATACACAGATAGGACTTTTCATCTATCATAAAAGATGAATGAAGATGGATTTGACAAAGGTCTAAACTATCAGGTGAGAGAACAGTTTCCAGTCTCTTCTGATAACAGTTGAACATCAAATAAATCATGTAGGTGCAGGTTGAAAAAGAGCAAAGGGAACAGTATCTGTAACTCCTGGTTTAGTTGCAGAATTTCTTCCTGAAAGATTTTTGTATGTGAAATCTGGAGTTTGAAGATCAGTTGGACAAATCCCAAGAAAAAAAAACCCATTCAGGGCTATTAAATGTGAGATAACGCCTCTGGATGCAGCAACGAGAGCTGCCAAGGAGTTGGTTTGGAAAAGGAGCTGTGTGGTGCAGATGGAAGCATCTCTTTAAACCCCCCTCCAGAGGCAGGCAACAGTTTCCAGAGCTTTGGCTGGCTTCAGGTTGAGGTAAACTGCCTCCAGATAAACTTAAACTGAAAGTAGTTTGTGTGGAGAAGGAAAGGAACAGAAGAGAAAAGGAGTTTCTACAATGGAAAGGATCTGGGATAAAGCATAATAAGATTAAATTAAAGAAAATTGCATTAAAAGAGTCTGGTGATCCTGACTTCTTCAGCTGCACAGGAGAGTGGAGAGCAGTAAAGGGCTTTAGGGAGAAGAGTAAATGAAGAATAAGCTAATTGCACAGAGGTGCTGGAGAGGGGAAGTGGAGGGAGGGAAATAAGTGGAACTTGTGGTGGGTGAGGAAAATGTACAAGAATAAGAAGAGAGAAAATTGGCAGCTGTTCATGGGGCTTAAATGCTTTGTTTGTCCACTGTGCCCCAACTGCCCCCCTAGCACGAAATGCAGTGGGGTTCTACAGCCTTCAGTTACTGTTTTCTCTGCCATCCGCCTCTTCTCTGGTTTCTCTCAGTTGCCACCACTCTGTTGGGTGGCCGAGGCTTTTTTTAGCTCTGCTCCTGGCCACCTGTGGGATTCATGCCAGCAGTCTGGGGTGAATATTAGTAAGGAATATGCACTTATATATATATGAAAACAAGCTGTCTTTAGTAGAAATCTCTTCTGTATGAATCTGTACCTTATTATTTCAATGCACCACGGATTATTTTAATTGTACGGAATTTTGTAGTGTTGTCTACTGGCTCTGCCCTCTGCCTTAGGCTGTTGTCTGTTTGATTGGGTACAGGTTTGGGCAGCCTGAGAGCTGCTGTAACCTGTGTGGTAATCCCTTGGTCATACTTCTAAAGAGTTTTTTGATTTTAAGACTAAACATGTGCCCTCTTTCTATGTATTTAGTCAATACTACACAATGTTTACTAGAGGTATGCAGCAATACTCTTAATCCTCGTGCTTAACAATGTCTAACACTAAACCAGTTTCCTTCCAATGATTTCACATGAAGGGAATGACTCCATTTTTACTCCGTAAGTACTCTGTCTATACATGGACTTTCTGGGATGAAATCTAGATGACTTACTACTTCATTATAAAAACATTTAGTATACACCTCTATGGAAAGAATTATATCAGGTAGACCATTTAATGCATCAGAGTAATTCTTTTCTCCTTAGCTGCAACCCAGTATTTTTTTTTGTGGGAGTTCTTCCTCTGTTCGTGCATGTCAGAATGCCACTGTTGAATTAACTGATTTACAGCAGCTAGGAAAAGGCTCTCAAAAATTTGAATGCAGGATACAATGTTGGTAAAATGTCTCGAGAAGTGTAAAATACTGAAATAATTAGTAAGTCCTTATAAAAATCTGAAAGAGTGATAATAAGATTTAAGTGTCAGCATCTTGTCAGTGGTTGATAAATGGAGTGTGTGTGGAAGCTGAATTCTGCACTTCCCCTTCCAAGTAGGCTGCTGTGATCTGGTGTGGCTGCTCACACTCCTGTGAATTTGAGTAACACAATCTTCTTCTTGGTATTCACCCCTTTTGAGCCTGTCTGAAGCTGGCCAACAGAATGAAGTCTTCTAACGGAAGATACGTAGATGGGACAACTAGAAAGTGGAATTGCATAAGCTTAGTTTTCTTAGGAAACTCCTCTAAAAATACAGCCTTTTAGACCTATTCATGGGTCTTGCATCCCACTGAACTGCAGTTTTTCTTGTGTGACAGATACCGAGATTTGGAAGCCGAGAACAATTCGATTAAATTTGTCTCCTTTGTTGCCGCAGGTACATTCTGTGTATTCTTAGAATATAAATCCTGCTGCTAATTAAGTTGTTCTCTATTTGATATGATATTCTTAAAAAAATATAGCTCACCTCAGGGAGTCCCAGAAAGTAAAATGTCCATACACAGGATTGTAATTTACCAGGAATAACTACTGTGTATCCTTTCACTGGAAACAATGGAAGCTATTTTCATTTTCTTATGTATTCTTTTCAGTTTGCAGAAGTTACTTTTATTCTCAGAAGTTGGAAAACAATCATAATTCTGAGGAAGTCACACATTGATAATTTGAGTTGAACAATGGAGAATAAAATTGTTCAAGCTGATCTCTGCTCTGTGCTCCATTTTAACTGTAGAGAGGTGAACAGTGATTAAATATAACATTTTGCAGAAGCAACATGCTCAAAAGGTGACGGCACATACAAATCTTACATAATGAGTTTGAATTAATTTTGTATCTGAAGAAAACAAAACCCCATAGAAGCAGGTTGTTTTATGAGCAGCAGAACTAATCCATTCCAGTCTGTCTGTATTGTTTCTGGCTCCTACCCTCTATCCCAGTGCCTCATGTGTCTGCTGTGGTATCTCCACTGAGCAGAGGCCTGTAACTAACCTGGAGCTGGTGCTTTCCTGCTGACCATGGGCATATGGAGGGCACACTCTGAATTAGTACAGCAGTGTGGTGTCAGGACACTCCTGTACTTGTGCTTCCCTTACAACCACCTCTGGATTTTCAGGGAAGCTGTAGAAAGTGAGTTCCCTCGAGGCTTGTGCAGCACGTGCACTGCAAAGAGCAGCTGAGGAATGGGGACAGACTTAGCACTGAGGAGAGGAGGGTTCAGGGGGACCTGATGGATTTGCAGAGCCCACAAGGAGATTATTGAAAAGGTGGAAACGGTTTTTTCTTGATGTTGCCTGGTGGGATGATAGGAGCCAACATGTATAAATTGAAACATGAGAGGTTCTGACAGCATGTAAGGAGAGACTTCTTAACCATCACAACAGTCAAACAGTGGACCAAGGTGCCGAGAGAGGTTGTGTAGTCTCCATTATTAGAAGTTCTCAAGACCAGGTTGGAGAAAACCTTGGGGAGTGTTTTGCTGATCCTGTGTTGATCAGAGGTTGTGTAAGATGACCTTCAGAGGCTGAAATCCCTCCCAGTCTGTGCTAATCTATGACGCTATTTTTCTGTCCGATTTGTCTGACCTTGTGAGATAGCTGCATGGAATATACAGGGAATTATATAAACAGGAGAGTGTTTTTCCTCTTAAAAAGACCCCTTAATTTACTTATGACAAAAATAGGTATACATTTTGTTTTTCTTCTTCACAGCAAGCTCATAATATTTGGAGGGGAAGCCCTTCGTTCGCCACATCCCACATCCTTAGCAGGTCAAGGGAAGTGAGGAAAACTTTTCTGTTAAAACAGGGCTGTGCAGGGTGAACTGAAGAAAGCTGGTTTTTATGCTTTGGTATTTCAGTTTTGCTTCCAAGGAATTTCAATGGACGTCAGCATCTCTGTTTCCACCTACTTAACAGTTCAAATATTTATTTATATAATTTGTCTTTAAACCAATAGCTATTTAACCATAGTAGGAATAAGAAACTAAAGTTTAATCCTCTTATAATGATTTCTTCTCGTAGTAGGAGTGTTTACTGCTTTCTAGACTGACACCTTACAGAGCCTTTTTACATCTACAGCTACTCTTGCAAGTGTGTCGCAAATCATAAAATGAAGGAGTCAGCTTAGCTAATCAAGAATATTCCCCATATTTCTTGTTTATTTGCTTCATTTAAATATGGAAAAAGCCTCGGAGGCTGACTGTGGCTTTCTCTTTGAGGTTATCTTTTTTTTATATGAACCTGCTACACCTGCCTTGAGCATTCTTGAAGTGTGGTGAGTGCTGTCCTTTTTTATATCCTGATGTGGTTATTCTGGATGCAAAGCAGTTGATGGGACCTTTTTTTGAAAACCTCAAGACTTTGTGAAGACCACTTGTTACTTCTGTGGTATGACTGAAATTCTTTTGCGTCATTAACTGGTAAAATTATTTTCCCTTCAGCCGTGATATGAAGTCAAGAGTTTAAACAGGTTCAGAACTGTCTCTCCAACAGTCTCTTGATAACAATGAGAAAAAAATAGCCAAACAAGAAAAGATATTAGTTTGGAGACTATGTGGGCATCAGAGGAGTTTCAGGGAAAAAGAGTTGGGGGACACAATCAGCCACCTACATTTTCAGGGTTTAGGCTAAACAAAAGGTTTTCTTGTTACAAATCAAAAATTAATGTTTTAAGTTCGACTAAGCTGAGAAAGTATGCTGAAAGACCAGCTTTAACTGCTCATGGTATATTTAAATAGCCAGAATATTTACAGATGAGACTGAATAGTTCAAAAATACACTTTCTGGAAAGAACAATAATTGAAAAGCAAGAAGCTAATTAAATAGTATCAATACCATTCAGGATTTAATTTAAAGGCTAACAGGAAAGGAGAGAAAAGAAGGCTATTATAATGATTTCAAGTAATATTAGCAAGGAGGGTTTTTTTTTTTCCCAATTTCCCTGTTAGTTTTTAGGTTACTGTGTTTGATAAACTGTTACTACTTATACCTTTAACCCAGAATTTAATCATAACAGACATGTATTTTCTTTGAAAGGGCATAGTTTTCACTAATCCCAGAAAGAGATGTCGTATGTGACAGCAACTTGATGCCACAGGGCACTGTGTTTTCCAGCACATGCTGGAGCTAGATAGTGCCCTGGGAACATCAGAGGACTGTGCTCAGGTGCAGCTCCAGAGGAGGCTGCCACTCTTCAAGTTTGGAGCTGCAAGGAGAGCCTGGAGCTGCTGGTTGAGCCTGGGGCAAGGGGAGGTGGTGTCCATACCTACAGGAGTTGAGTGCTGGGTCAAGAGGTGTCATCAAGTTAAGGACCTGTAGAAAGACGGTTGCACATAGCACATCATTAGGGATGATGAAACACTCATTGGCTGGATCCAGACAGGACTCAGTCACTGCAGAAACGAGAGCCTGGACTCTTGTCTGCACACAGGGACAGCCAGACCCCGTGCTCATCAGGGTAGCAAATGGAGACTCCCATGATCATGAAGGCTGGAGGCCTGTGACTTTGGGCAGTAGGAGGGCAGTTCCTTCTCCAGCTGCAGATCTGCACCTACGGAATGGGTTTTGGTGCCCTGGCAGCAGGTGAGGGGCTGCACACCAGGCATCGGAACTGGCCAGGCCTGATACATGTGACAACACCAAGGGGAAGTAACACATGGTAATAGTACAGGACTTCCTCATGCAGGAAAGAGAAGCCCCCACTTGCAACCTGCCTTGCTGTCTGAGGAGGTTTGCTGCTTGCTGGGGGCTTGAATTCAGGATGTCACAGAAAGATTCAAGCTGTTCCCATCCAGCTACTTTTCCCTGTGGGCATCAGTAATACTGCTGGGGAAACCTTGAGTGTATCAAGAGTGACTGCACATCCCTGGTTTTCAGCATCAGGTACATTGAGACCCAGGTGGTTTTCTCTTTAATCCAGATAATGGTAGGGAAGGGCTTGAGGAATGTTTGGATGGAACCTACATTTCCTTTTGTTGTACTTCATGAGAAGTTACTGTCAACCTGCTTCTCTAGGCTGTCAGTGTCCCTTTGGATGACAACCTGGACCCTCTGGCATATCAGCCACCTCTCCCAGCCTTGAATCATATGCAAGCTTGCTGAGGGAGCACTCTGCCCTGCCATCCAGATCATTAATTTTTCCATCTCCTGACATTATGCTCATCCATTCCCTGCTCCTCTGGATCCTGCTGTCTGTGGTTTTATCCTGGTGATGATGTTGCATGCTAAGTCAGCACCTGGTGTCCTTTGCCAGGAGGAATATGATGTTCTCGTTGATAGTTTTGTCTTCCTCCTAGGAACTACTTGGGGTCAGTTCTGTTTGCTCTCTAACACAATTTTACACCTTTGCTCTTTCCTCGTGTGTCTCCAGCTCAGCTGTTACATCAACATTTGCTGTATCTTTCATCTTTTATGGATTACTTTTAATAAATGTATTCTTGTTCTACTATCTTATGAGGCCTGTATTTCTCTATACTTCATCATTATGTTAGAGGCATAAATATCACATTCTACATAGAATAACTTACTACTACTGCTAGCTAGATAAAGCTGTGGTTGTACAATACAAAGACAGAAGAAAGTAAAACAAATTAGCCATGGACATGTGGTAACCAGATAAACTAATCTAGAACAACCAAGTAAAACAAACTTACAGACAGATCAGGAAAACTGAGCCAGAACACATCTGAGGAACTTCAGGTCTGGTGCCTTTTAAACTCATTACAAAGCTTGTGGGCTGTCAGTGGCAATGCCAAAACTGTATAACAGGTTACGTGATCAAACTATTAATAATTTTATTCCAGATTTTTTAACTTTGCATCAGTAAGTTGAGATTTTGCTCAGTGTCTTCAGACCTGTTGTTTCTCCCACATGAATTATGCATAAGAAACAAGATTTCCTATATATAGTAATTTGTTGGCTTTTAACTTCACCACATTTGGATGCTGCACTACTTCTGTCATAATGAACTAGCCTCTTTGGTTTAATGGCCATGATGTCAGGCTCCAGGAAAAACCCATTGTATAGCATTAGATCTTTAAGATGCAAATTACGTCAGAGACATTTGTTCTCATGCATAATAGTTCTTGAGTTGTAGCAGTACTTTCTGTACTTGGACTGTATAAACACCTTGAAGTGCTTTTTAATTCAGCCTCTTCTTTACTATAGGCTGGAGAACATCTCACCTCTATATATCAAGAGAAGCTTTTTGCATTGCTACTTTTGAGGTCAAGGTTTCAGTGTTCTTAGTGTCAGAAAAATGGTCTGTGCTATCTCTTGTGTCAAGTTGCCCTTGTTACACACCAGGTTAAGACGAGTGCAGGTGAGCTACCTAGTGTTTGCATTTTCAGATTATCTGTACATTCTAGTCGCTGTATATTTACTCTTTGTCTTGTCTAGGGGAAGAACCATTCCTGTGGGAATTCTTCAATAGGCTTTGAGTGTTTCAATATCTTGTCAGTCAATTAACATTCATTAAAGACATAGCCTTCGGGAGAGTCTGCTGGGAAAGCTCTGGTACTGCCTGCTGCATCTAGTTGTGGACCCGAATAGAAATCTGTCACTTAAGAGCAAGGATGAGGCTGGATAGGAATAGAAAATTATCTCTAGAGGTTGTTTAAGATGCAGTTTTAATATGAATTTAGATGCAGATGTCTATAAATAGAATACAACTTTAAGTATTAAGGTAGTTAAACATGTTTTAAAATGCAAATAGAAGACTCCATTATCTGAGAGTTTTATTTAGCTTGACTCTTTCATTTCCCGCTTCACAAAATCCATTCTCATGAGTTTAAATTATTTCATTTTCAACTTCAAAGTAATTTACAGATAGGGAAAGTCCATGAAATGTTCTTATGGTCCTACCCAAACTGAGATTGCCCCTCTTCCATGGAACTTGTGAGCAGCCCCTGGGTGGCCATATTGGTCCAGATGTATCACAAGCACGATCTTACTACGACTCATTTTCGAACTGTTTGAGGTTTTTTATCCTGCTCTCATAAGAATCTGTTTTCAGAACACGATTGCATCAATAGTGCAGATATCCTACTCTTATTACAAATGGGTATTTATTCACAGCTCATTAAGAGTCATTTGTTCTCGTGCGTAATAGTTCATTTCCTTCCCTGATGTTAACTGAAATATTTGCTGTTGTGTGTATATGTATACATGCTAGAATAACTTTTTGCCTTTTAGAGGAGGGTTGCTTGGAACCCAACAGCAAATACTTTCCCACAGTGTCTCTTAAAACCACCCCCCACACCTTTCATCTCTCAGGCAGGCCTTCTCCACATGCCTTTCAGGTTTTGTCTTTCTTGAGTATAGGTCATTGGTCCTGGATCCACAACTGAGAGCAGTTTTCCATCTACTGGGAACACCTCTGCTGGCAGATTTTATGGTTTTATTTTGGTTGTTTCGACATTTTATTAGCACTGCATTATACCAGCCATTTATGTGGGCATACCTAAGCAACGTGTCCCAGTACCGTGTACAGAAAGAAAAGCCAGCGTGAGGCTGGCTCTCTGCTTATAAAACCAGAGCAGCTGTGCCTGTTCTGTGATATGCACTGACCATGTTCAAAGCAAACCTTTGCACTGATCACGTTCAAAGCAAGGCTTTTTACCCACTGCTTCTTCACAGTGTTGGTACTGACAACAAAGTTCTTCCAAAATCATCTCCAGTCTTTCACAAAAGTGAGAGGAAGTGAAATGAAAAGTCTTACATAAAGTATTTTGCCAGCGAAAGCTCTTCTCTCTTGCAACAATATTCTGCATCTGAGAGGATTCTTTATGATGATATTTCCTTGTTCAAATATTCTATTTTAAATCTTGCTTGAAAAGTTTCTGTACAGTTTGTCAGTTTTATGCGTTTACTTGTGCCAATACTCATTGCTATATTCTAGGATAACAATCTGACATGTAGTTCGCAAAATGCTAGTTAGGGGAAAATTTGCCTCTAAATTCTTATGCAGGAGAAAAAAATCATGTGACTTGAACTGCACTGTTAAATCAGTTTCTTTCAAGCCATTGCTTTTTTCAACAAATATGATTTTATTATAAAATATATGAGGATCTGGGAAATGTCTCTGCCCAAATGTCTCTTTTCTGAGTGTTTTATCATATCCATCACGGTGGTACCTGTGGCTGCCCTGAATTCCAAAATCCATGACCTTTGGAAGCACATGGATTTCAAAGGGTAACAACAGAAATTAACCTCTTGGGTCATACCTGAAAAGCAGCTGTCTGGTTGTAGATTTTCTTTCCGCATTGGCACCTGTAAAATTCATACGATATTTGGATTCTTGACAGTGCCTGTAAGGGGTGAAAGTTAGGTATGAAAGAGTATGGAATTTCCAGACAGAAAATTTTTAAAATTATTTTTTTAAATGAATAATTTAAAAGAAATATGTAAATACTTAATAGTAATTACTTATTAATCAATAACTACTGATTCAATTAGTAAGTAACTGTGGAGCGCTGTGAGCCCTCAAGGCAGGAGCCTTTTGCACGCCCCTGGAGGAGTCAGACATAAGCAGCCTTCCTCAGGGTCATGGTGAGCTCCCAACATGCCTTGTTTCTTCATGGTAATAGCCTGTACCCCACTGGCTAATTGGTTTCCACCCCACCCCCTGTTTTTCCCATATAAACCCCCTGCTTATAGCGCTGACAGGAGGGAGTTGTCATTCCTGGCCTTCCGTTTGCAGGGTGGCTGTGGAACTGCCATACAAGGCTCCTGTCTCTCTGTCCCTGAGTTTGCCTTGGGTGATTTCACAAAGAGCTGGAATCACTGGTAGCTGAGAAATTGCTACACTTGCTGAAATCACCTGTCGCTCAGGGAGGCCTGCCAGTGCCCCTGGAAGGGCTGTTCCCTGCGGGACGCTCTCCCTAGGAGGGTCGCGGCATACCAGTGCTCATCAGCACCGGACCTGCTGCGACAAATAACAATTCAATATTATTCAGTACTAGAATATTAAAAGAAATTCTTAAAATGCATGTCATGTTTATCTACATACTGTTATAGTTTTATATACATGTATGCATACATACATACTTGTATGCATAATTTTTGTCATATCACGTGGTAGTGATCCTTTGTCAGAGGCTGGCTTCTGTCAAAATGATTTGGGTCTATTCCCAATCAATCTCTCCCTGTGAACGACTGGCCTTGTTCCTGTAGGGTGGCACTTAGAAAGACCCATGCTCCAGTGAGTGCCCTGAGGATTTTGCACACTATTTTCTCACTGGTCTGCAGTGCTTGTTGTGCTCAGCATTCCTGTACCTCACTTTGCGGCAGCCAGCAGCTCATTACTGTGTTTGTTGCTGATATCAGCTGCTGCTGCTGCCGCCGGCGTTCCTTAACTGCTGCGTTTGCTCCGGTGCGGGAGTAGGCTTCTCCCTACATGACACAAGCCTTGTCAGCAGGGTCATCCATCCCGGGGCACCTGGTCCATCAGGGCTTCCAGTGTATGGGCAAATAAGTGGAACAGATCAGTGCCTTTAGACAAAGTCCCTTGCCGGAGCTTTAGAGGACACTAGGTAGCTGTGGCATAGGACAGCAGGTCCATTCACCAGTCCATAACTGGTCACAAAGCTAACAGAGAGTGCATGATTGGGTCTGGCTAAAGAGAGATCACCAATCTGCCTGTGAGTGCTGCGAGTGCACGATGGGCTAAGAAAAATCGCAGATAGTGCACAGTTACTCATAGCAGTAAGATTTAGAGCAGGCTGTGAAGAGTTGAAGGACATTTCCAAACCACTCAGTCTTGTAATGAGCTTACCCAGATGTAATTCAACAGAGGCAAGTGCAAAGCAGTGGGCTTTGGGGGAAGATAGACGTTGTGTCAGTTGTAAACTGGCAGGCTCAGAGCTGATCTGCACAACTCAGGGGCAAGATAGTGGGGTTATGCTAAATGATTCCATGAAGACATTGGCTCAGGACGCAGTAATGGTCCAAATAGAAACCAAATGGGAATTTTTAGGACAACAGTTATGCCATTCTTCCATTGTATAATTCTATTCACCTACCATGGAACTTTACAGCCTAGCAAAGACAGGGGGATATAACAGGGGGCTACAAATCGTTTCACTGCTCTACGATACAAAACCTAGAAGCTTAAACTTCCAAAGCTAGCAGAAAACCAGTTCAAGAGCAACAAAAGCCTGTTGAAAGAGTGTTGGAAAGGGCCTCTGCCACCATTCTCTGCCCTACCTGGGCAGAGCAGACCATTAGGTTGGACATTTTCTTCATTGAAATGGTAGCCAGTCACTGTAACAGGCTGCCCAGGGGAGTGGTGGATTCACCATCACTGAATGTTTTTTCTAAGGATGCGCAGATGTGGTGCTTGGGGACGTGTTTTAGAGGTGGACTTGGTAATGCTGGGTTAATGGTTGGATTTGATGATGTTAGAGGTCTTTTCCATCCCTAATGATTCTGTGTTTCTATGGCTTTGAAGCAGAGGCTTTATCTTCCGTGTCTCTGCTGTGTCCTGCTTAACCCACTCCTGGTGTCACACGGGGCCTCTCAGTGACGTGCTGTGGGTGACAAACACCACGCAAAAATGCGAACACCAGCAGCAGAGAGGCTTCAGCAATGGTTTGTGTGTGCATCAGTGGTTTTGGCAATCTGTTTCTGGAATAAGCTATTACCAACTGTTTGTCTATTTAGAAATGATCAGTTTGACAAATGGTGGCTATAAAATGAAGACTCTTAAATTGCTGACCTTAGGAAGCCCGAGGAGGAGGTAGCTTTAGAAACTATGAAGACTGAAGACATCTTAAAATAGACACAAATCATATTTGCCATCATGAAGGTTATCCATCAAAAAACAAAATAGAAATCAACTTTTTTCCTCATAAAATTCAATACATATGGAGAATTTGCAGTTATATTTAGGAAAATAAGAAAGGAAATTACAACATCATGAATATATCTCTATGGATTTTATGTCAAATGACTGCAAATCTGGTAAAAATACCTCTACTGAGTTGGAACCAGACCCCAGACTAAGCTTGAAGTTTTATATGAATGTAAAGTAGACATGAACTTTTTGTGCATTTATCACAGTTCAGGAGAAACCACAATTGAGGAATTTGAATTTAGAATATGTTTCCATTTACTATTCAATTTTCTGTTTTGTGCATCTCCCAAATAATTTACTACAACTGGTGTGATTTTATTAAACCATGACTTTATCAAGTTGGTATAGTCCAGATGTTCAACTCACAAACAGAAAATGCCCAGAAGTTGACTTTGCCCACCTTTCTTTATTGTTTATCCACAAGGGAAAAATTGTTCCTTAGGTCTGATCAAAAGCTGTGGTTCATTTTGAGGACGATATTTAACAGTGTCTACTCTGACACTCTCTGTAAATTTCCTGAGGGATTCCAAATGTATGCTATTAGTTATGAAGATGACATAAATGGAAGAGATTATATATAATAAGCTGGCAGTAAAGAAAGATTTTAATGGACAGCTGAGAGATTGTACATTTAAATTCAGATGGAGATGAAAAACTGTATAGTAATAAACATTTAAAATAGCGGGGAAATGAAAAACTGTACCATTCAATCTTAAAACAAAATGTTCTGCTTCTTATTAAGGACCACAACAAGCTTTTAGGTTTGCTCTGCAGTGAGGAAAGATGGCAGAAACACAAAAAAGAACTACTGATTTACTTCAGTCACTCTCCAGTGTACATGCCAGGCAGCCGTGTATCTACAAATAATTTTCCAACTTCCATGACTGCAGGTGTCATTTGTCATGACAAGCTACAGATTAATAGTGACCATAGTTATGCTTGTCTAATTTCATGCTGTGTTTTGTTCCCTGTATACATTCTGACATAAAGCTTTGTACAAACTGAGAATACACTGAACCGGCACCCTGTAAAACCTTGAGACTTAGCAATTTATCCAGGGATTTACTAGTTATGCGTCCTGAAGAATGTCTTTTCCAACAAACCAGAACTCAGCAATGAGGCATTTTTGAATGTTAATCATTGTGTCCTACTGCTGAATTCCAGATTCATTGCACACAAAAGAAGTCAAGTGTTGACAAAATCAAACATGACAAATTTTTAACATTGCAGTCACTTCCTTTGAAGGTTTTTGTCCTCAAGAAACAGCTACAGTGATCACATCCTTCTCCTCACGGGAGAGGGGGTAAAAACCTGCAAATGAACTCTAATGAGCTAACAAGGAGTAAATATCTGGTGGTATTTCCAGATGGTACAAGTAGCAAGAAAAGCTGAGTTCCATTTTTGAGGAGTTATTCTCGTTAGAAATAATGCAAGAAAAACTGCAAACCAGGGGAATTAAATTCCATTGTGACAATCCCATCCTGACTACCGTCTCTTGTACAGTTTCACAGCTCCTGTGCAGAACCAGTACTTGGATCAGGATTGTATCTGCTGTGGGTTACAGTGGATAGCCATTAAAAACGGATTCACTGGTACTGTAAACAGTGACTGGGGACAAGGCAAGGGGGAGTGATATTTACCCCACCCAGAAAGGAGAGAGATCTTTCTTCTCTTTTAACCGAGGGGAATAAGGGAGTCACTATGGTTCCCAAAATCCAGCCAAACATTTGTGAATTTGAAGATACAGACTTTTAATCTCAAGTCTATGGTTGCCTAAGTAGCATTCAGAGCTTTGCATGGAAAAAAAACATCATCAGGTACAGGAAAGCTTAAAACAGATGAAAAATTTATTATGCGTTCTGTAATTTGATGTGTAGATTTTGCACAAATGTCTTGATTTTCAAGATTTATACTGCAGTTCCTTGTTCCTTCTATTGATGTCTGGGTGATATTACCTGGAAATCTTCCCTCACCATTTGTAAAAAGAGTGCAGCAGGTCTAAGGCTTAAGCATCACACGCAGGCCCATAGAATTTGGGAGGATATAGCTTGGTATCAGAGGGCAGAGGTAATATAGGTGGAAGAAGAAATAAAAGGGATCAAACACAACAAATCAGTGGTGTGTCCAAGCTCAGGTGGTTCTTTGCATCCAGTTTCTGTACTGCAAGTCTAGATAGCATTACACATAGCCTTATTGCTTGTGGCCTTTGACGATGTCTCGAGGATCTGCGCATTGCCGGCTTGACTGGAACCCGCCTTTGGGGCAAGAATTAACTTTGTAAGCCCAGATTCTCTGTCATCACCTTTTCATGGAGAAAGATTAGGCAGAGAGTTTATTTGATCAGCATGTCAGCTAGAGTGTGCTAGAAAAGGAAAAACAGATGTATAAAAGGATAAAAATCACCAAATTTACCGGACAAAGAGAGTGTATTCTAAAGGCAATAATATGTTGTGATGATTTTGGATATAGGCAGGTAGGAATGTTGAAGAACCGAATAAGCCATAAAAAATATTTTTTGAAAGCATCACCCAGGTCTTGTGAATTTTTCGAAATACAGACCTATAGAAGAAAGAAATTAGGATAATAAAGATGAAAAATGTGAACAGACATGAAATACCTGAAGGAAGTACCCACAGTATATTGGCAGTGAAGAACTAGTAGAGAAATCATTCAAGGGAGTTCAATATTCTGGTTTTGAAAAAGTAAACATTTTTTTGGCTAAAATTGAGATTGCTCGACAGAAAAAATTCACTGCAAATGTAGATTATAATAATTAGGACAGAAAGTGATTTCTTTGCTGATTTTTGTATACTTCATTCTGCAAAAGTTTCTGTGAAAAAAAGAAGATATACTTGGATTTTTAAACTGTACCGAATAACAAATTGCCTTTACATCATACAATCAATTTTGATAGACCATTTGTATTATTCACACATTGGTGTATTGCTCCTGCACTTGTTAGTATCTCTTGAATGGATATTCCCTACCTATTCCATTTAATTTGTCAGTAGTAATAAATCACAGTGGGTTTGTTTGTGTGTCCCTGAAGTAAGACAAATAACTTTGCCTTACTGCACTTAGTCCCAGACTTCCTTGTGGGTGATATGTATGCATGGACATTTCAGTCAGAAGCAATACTTGTTTTTTCATTATCCAGTTGCTGTCTGTACAGCCCTAGAGAATGGAAAATTAATACTTCAATTTTCAAGTATTTGGGACTGAGCTGCAAAAAATCACCTCCAACTTCCAATCTGGAGCATCATTGAAAAGATTTCACAAAAGGGTAGATAAGACCTCTTCTAAAAAGAAACAAGCTTGAAGTATGAGGGAAGTAGACCCGCTTACTAACGGTTCTCAGCATCTAAAGAGCTGGTCAAAATTCATTGAATTTAAACAAGCTAATTTTGTGGTAACCCTATCATTATCCAAGCCTTCTGTCTGTATTTAGGGCAGAACTGAGTAGTTTTGAAGATGATTTTAAATAGCTCACTTGCTAAAATATGCATATGTAAAAGACCTTAAAATAGCCAAAAATTTGTGTAGAATAGTTTTGTCTGAAAATGTTACCTAAGCCTGAAGAGGAAACAGTGCTCTCATTGCTACAGGAAGATCTGATATTTTGGATGTTCAAGACCCTGAGAGCACCAGTAGGCTTTAATGGCCCCTGCCAGCCTCACGCAGAGACTCCACTCACCTGTTTGACCAGGGCACCCAGGCTCTCATTTAAGCGGAAGCTTGGTCCTCAGTTCTTGCCTGAGCTGTGTCATGGACATGATGGTCTCCTGCTCCTCCTCAGAACAGACCTTGGACATATTTATCAGGTAACATTATTTCCACTCCTGCCTGTGGCCCTGCCAGTCCTAAGTGTACCCCCGAACCTGACTGATGGCTTTCCTTTTCCTGGGGCTGCTCATAGAGCCCATCACCAGCATCATGCCCTGTCCACTGCATGCAGGTCCTGTGGGACTGTGCCTTATTGGTGAGCACACTGCCTGGGCTGCGGTTGCCCTCCCTTTCTGGTTTGTTCCCTCTCTCTGAGCAGTCCCACTCATGCTGCTCCCCGGCACTGCTTTGGGATAACCAAAGTACAAATCAGTCTTTGCCTGTTTCAGAGATGGACCTTCATAAAGCCCTCTTGTTTTCCAGGATAAGCTCCTGTCTCACAGACTCATGGCATGATGTCAAGAGGAGGATGGTACATGATGCTCTGGGATGCAGTGTTTTGAGCATTTTCTCTAAAAGACGTTTAATTGTGCTGACTCTAATGTGGTCGCAGATGTGTAGAGCAGTCAATCGTGGTGTACCTCATTAAGTGTTTATTTAGTTGTCAATTCATATGGAACCATGTTTTCTGTCCCTGACTGGAGGCTACTCACTACATTTAAATGCAGTTTGGAACAGAGCAGGGCACTGCTGCTTACACTCACTACATCCATGAGATTTCAGAGACCTACTCACTGCCTTCTTCACACAGCCAGAACTAGCAGGGCACTCTGGGACATGCCAGCTTTTGGTTTGCACCTTTGGCAAAGCAAGCACTTGGAACAGGGTGCTCTGCCACTGATAGCGACTGCTCTGGCTCTGGAGGATAAAGAAGGGATACAGGACTCCATCCTCTCTGTCTCTCTGAATGCTACCTAAAACCTAACACTGCTCTGATGGTTTGCTTTAAGAGTGTTTCTTTATGACTCTGTAGGGGATAAATGGAGTATGAGATACCCATACAGACAGAGATGACCATGCTACAGGTTTGGCAAGAAGGTTCTCCTTTGGTTGAAACCTCTTTTAAAGAACAAGAAAGATAAAAGCAGGGTTGATGGTCATTTTCCAGGACAGAGAAGTATCAGCAGTGGCATCCCAGCAGCTGTTAATAGACCAGGATCTGAGATTTGTCCATCATCTTCCTCACTTTCATTAGAAATGGCAGTGCACAGTGAAAGTTTGCAAGTGATGCATTTTGGTATTCAAAGACTGTTTAAATTGCAAGGAACTCCAAGGCAACTTCATAAAACAGAGTAAGTGAATATCCATGCCATTTTGACTGGGAAATGTGGAGAGGAAAGGGGCTCATGGACAAACCTCTCTAGGTGATGTGGTGATTCCATGAACAGCATCAGTCTGTGGTTGTCCCTGGTGACATTGAATGTGCAGAGGATGAATCTTGGTGCCAAGCGGGCCAGTCCCTACAGTTGCACAAGACAGTACCCAGTGAGCTTGGCATGAACAGCAGCGAGTGCAGGGCTTTGGGATGTGAAGTCCCCTCCAAGATACAACCACCGGTGTCCATTTTGGGGCAATCACAAGCAACCCAAACACTTCAATCAGTCTCTGAACTTCTGAAGAGTCTAGTACTATTCAAAAACTCAGAGATTTCATTGTGGATTTCTTTCTCTAAATTGGTTATAAACATATTGAATGGAATAAGTCCCTCAACTGATTCCTGCTGGGAATATAAATACAATTTTAGGAGGACAGACACTCAGGCTATGCCTATACTAGTAAATTAAAGGGTGACTAAAAATATACCCAGACATAGTTTGGGCCAGGAAATGTGCCTAGCTCCCAGGATTAATGACATCATGCCAATTTGGCAAAATTCCCTCTGCTTCACTCATCCATCTCTTTCCCATTAGGTCTTGCACTCCCATGTAGATCTGCATGTCATGAAAAAACCACTCTGCATTTTGTTGTGAAAACTCTATTCTCAGAGGTTGTTTTTTTAAGCCTCTGACAAGAGAAACAGCTTAGAGCTACGTGGGATCCTGGAGAAGTGAAGATCCTCGCTTTGAGGACCCTGCGTGGGAAGGTGGACCAGGAGTGTGTGTATATGGGGGGGTGAAGGTGTGTGTAGCATCAAATGAATCTTCCCAAGTATATGTGAAGTGCCAGTCTAGAGATAGAGATTATCAGTAATTTTCCAGCTGCTATTGCATCCTCAACCTTGACTGGGTTACAGGCCAGAAGGGACCTCCAGTGAGTATTGAATGGGGTTTCTACACTTGTTTTTGGGGTAGAACATGGAGCCTTTCTAACACCAGATGCTTGGTCACAGTGGACAACATATGCAGAAACTTGGCACCTGCTTTTGTGGGTGGTGAAGAGCTACCATCTCCTCAAATGACAGTCTCCCATGACAACCACAGCAGTCATAGCAGCAGCTGGGGGGATTATGGATAAACCAAAACCAGCTATCTCACAGATTAGAGCACAGCCTCCTGAGAAATGATAATGCAGCACCTGCAAAGATGCTCAGAGGCTTGTTTTCCTAAGCAGACTGACATGGCTGTCCACGCCCAGGGACTCCAGCCAGCTCCTTTCCAGCTGGAGCACGCAGGACACTGCTAAACCACCAAAACTGGTGTATTTTATCTTGGCCACATAGCAAAGGTTCACCTCTGCACACTCCTGGAAGCAACTTTTGTGGCTAATCTCCTGAGCTGTTTCCACCCAGTGGGGGAACTACCATGGCAAACACCCACCCTCTCCCTCTTCTCACACCCATAGAGGACCCAACTTGCAGATTTGGCATAGTCCCAAGGCAGCCTTGGGCAGCATGCTCAGCTGTTTTTGCCTGCTCTTTTCTCATGCAGGTCCTTCAAATCCCTGCTGCCCTCTGGTACCTTTGCTCTACTTTTCATCCAGCCCTCTCTGGGCTCCAAAGTGTCTCCTCTCAAGTGCTGTGTGAGGCGGTTTGCATCAGAAGTGTGACATGGACACTCCCTGTTCCTCATGGAGGGTAGGGCAAAATAGAGAGGTGCAACACCCTTATCAGATGCTTGATTTGATCTACTCCCATGGACAAAGCAAGGAAGCACCCTTCTCATGCTGACCCTCCCTCAGCACAGGTTGTCTGGCTCCTCCCCAGATGTTGTTGTTCCACTCAAGGTGTTGTTAGAGACAAACACAAGCTCACCTTTATTTGTTACTCTAATTAAAAATCTAATGAAAATGCCTCAGACTGGTTATTATTAGTCCAGTTACAATATTGCTTACAATCACTATAATCCTTACACTTGACTTGAATACAGGAAAGCTTCATTTAAAATAGTACACCTAAAAGGAGAGAGCTGGATAGAAGGAAAAGCTTTTTCACCATGAGGACAAAAAACAGGTGGAACATGTAGCCCAGAAAGGTTCTGCTGCTTCCATCCTTGGAGGTTTTTGAGGTCATGTTGGAGCTCAGACCAAAGCCTCGGCAATGCAGCGTGGTCTTACGGCTGTCCCACTTTGAGCAGGAGGTTTGTCTGCATGAACCTCTGTCTCCTCCTCCAGCCTGGATTATCCTCTGCTGATGAGACAGATGGCACTCACAAGAAGCTGCTGAATGATACACAGCTGGAGCTCAGGCGCTGTGCTGCAGGGCAGGCTGCCCTGATGCTGAGGGAACGGGTTAACAGGAACCTCATCAACCGCACAGGTAAAGGCTGGTCCCTGCCCCAGGAACAGCACTATCCCATGGAACAAGGGAGTTTGGGGTAGGCTGGGCAGCAGCTTTGCAAAACTGGTAGCACAAAAGCAGCATCATCAGTGTTGTGGCAAAGACCAGCAGTCTGTGGTCTCTGGGAGAGGAGAGGAGCTAATCTGGAGAGGAGCTGGTAGGCTAAAGAAAATCATACAACTCCACCTGACAAACACTGAACACCAGCAGAAGGACCAGGCTCACTTGGAGGCTGCAACACAAAAAAACATCTATTGGCAGAAGAAGCAGCTACAGGGTACAAAGGATGGCTTTTGAAATATCGCCCAGGAATGCAAGGATGGTTTAGAAAAGTCAAAGCTCAGCTGCTCTTGAAACTGGTGAAGGACACCAAGGGTACTACGAACTTCTAGTCCTACTTTAGTAACAAGACATGGCCCAGTTGCTTAGTGGGTCAGTGGTTTTAATAGAATAGACACAGGCTGAGGTACTCGAAGCCTCAATTTTCACCAACAATGTCCGCCAGTCCTCTATGCTTAGTGAAAGAGTTCAAGGAGGAGAGGAACTTCCAGTAGTAGGTGAGGATTGAGTCAGGGATTGTATGTGAGAATTCAGCTGCCACAAGTCCAGGGGACCCTAATGGGCTCCATCTGAGGATACCAAGACAACTGGCCAGTGTCTATACATGAACATGCTCCACAGTTTTGACGGCTTGGGAGATCAGGGCAGATTCTGATATAACTGAAGAAAAGTTGCAGCCAACTTCAAAAAGACCCAAAAAGTCAACTCAGAGAAACAGAACCTCAGTTTGGTTCTCTAAAAGTCGTGGAGTGAGTCACCTTGGAACTTGCAGAAGACCACTAGAAACAGCAAGCGTGGAATTAGTTACCAAGGTCTAGTTACACTTTACCCACAGCTTCCCTGCTGTAATTGAATGACTGCATGTGTGGAACTGGGGAGGGGAAACCAGCGAATGTCGTCTCTCACAACTTCAGGAAAGCTCTCAATACTCTCTCCCACAGTCTTGAGAGGTAGAGAATTGGTTGGAAGTTCGAGGGTACCAGAGGGTAGTTGTTAATGGATTCCCACATCCCACCACATTTCTCTTTTGGATCTAATTTTTCTTACGATCCTGTCACACTCTGGTGATTACTTAAGGGCCCATCAGATACACTCCAGCTTCACTGTTCACATAAAATACAGGAGAGAAGAAGGAGGGAGTACAGCTCATGGCTGGTATGGAATATATGTGTCAGTGGGAATTAGCAGTTCAGAAATTTAGGGCTAGGGAACAGAAAGAACAGTTAAAAGAATACAGATTTGGTTAGGCCCTGTTTCAATGCTTATAAAGTGGTTGGCATAGGGGGAATACATCAAATCTTTGAGCATGGAGTCTATGATCAGTTCTGTCCTAAAGTTGTCAGCATGCACAGTTTTATACAATGCCCCCTAATAAATCTAAGCACTATGAATGTGGAGACATTTTAAAAAGAGGTCACTAATCTGCATATTGATAGGGTGTTTTATTTATCCACCTTGTGTTTGACTCCTAGTGTTGTAAAAGCATTGAGAATACTGTATGCAGTCTATCCTCAATTCTAAGATTATTGGCAAGTAGTAGGAACACTAATATCAGTTTTGCTGCTAGCCTTACAGCAGTGATAGATCTGACAGCTCCAGAACTCTCTGAGTGGTAGAGAAGTTCTACATGACTGGTGGGGTGGTCCATGAACTGGAAAGGCACACAAAGTAATATTCCCTTGTTGGAGTTTCTGCTATGTGTTAATCTATGTCATCACCTTGTCTGAAGGGAAAAATGGTGGTGGGCTGTCCTCATGTCTAATATCCCTGGACTGATTTCCTCCTTTTACACAGTGGTCATTAGGGCTAAAGTGTCAGGAAGTATTTTGGGCCAAGACATTTTTGTGAGGTTTGTCATTCACTGTGCAAACATGTTTAAGACTGTCAATATAACAGCTAGCTCTACCTGCCAAGTGCCTGTAAGGATAAGGACATAAGAATATGGTGCCCTAACCCATGTGCATGGAAGTCCTCAGCCCCAGCACCAATTTCCTAGAATCTTTAGATATTTTTAATTCATGAAACTAAGCAGCCATTCCCAAGTACTGCAGTCCTAGACCTGTGAGTGTCACTCCTCCTCCTACCCTTTTTTTTAACACTGTTTAAAACTGAAATTATACAATCCATTCCTCAGCATGAATAGTCTGTGTGTCAGGGAACAGCGATGACAGGCTTCTTTCTCAGGGAAGATGAGCTGAGCAAGACATGGAGTCAGCAGGGCTAGTACTAATCACACCTGCACTATCTGAGCAAGATGAGCAAGGCAGCCCTAGAGGTGGAAACCAGGTTGAACTGTGAGTCCAGATCATAAGGTAAGTCAGGTCCAGGGGTCAAGTCAAATGAGTCAGGTGGCGACAGGAAGCCAGTCTGCAGGCCAGGATCAGGTTTGGTGAGGGTAATCAGGATCAGATACAGTCCAGCGACTGTTGTCTGATGAGAAAAAGGAGTTCTTGGAACAGTCCCTAGCAATGAAGGAGAAAATTTTTGGCGTCCGAGAGCTGACTTGTCTCCTACAAGAAGTGAAACTTCTGAGAGGCTACAGGAGTAAGACAGTGCAGAGGATCACCTCCCACACTATGAGAGAGATGGTGATGAAAATGTGTGAGTAGACTGCTGGACGGAAAGCAATGCTGGCCTCTGCATCTGCATGTTCTTGTTTGTATTTCTCATGCCTAAGACTGTAGTGCTAATAGGTGAAAGTACAAAGAGACATTTCAAAATAAAATTTGAGGAGAAAGTTGTTCAGTGAGGTTATGGTGGCCTTTCTCATTTCAAGTGGCTCATGTACATTTTTACCAAAAACCCTGTAGAGAATGAACTTAGTCTCACACAGTCCTTGAGCACCATATTGGCTCTTTTTGCCCCCAAAATGAATTCTATCTGATCAGTTAATAAGTTCCCATATTCCCTGTCTTTTCCTAAATTACTATACCACATGCATTTAATGCAAATTAAGACAGCTTCTATACTTGCCTATAAGGCTGTTTTTTATAGGGCATCAGCTATCTCTCTGCTGCTGGCCAGTATGAAATAGCATCTCGTTTTGATTTTAATGGAAATCCCCTGCAAGCACAATGTTCCAACATCCATAAACCACATTTGCTCCACAAACTGTTTCGTTGCAGAGCAGCTAAAAATACTGCTGCACTCTCCTGCACTTTGTGCCTGCTGTCTCCAAACAACTCCACCTCCAAAAACAACCACCATATGTAGATACTGAAAGAAACAGAGCTGGGTTTTGGTTGGTAATTGGACTTAACATCTTTTATACTTCTTTCATGGTTTGTGTGCATTTTGGGGTGACTGCAGCAGACCTAGTCAGAAGACTATTGTCCATCAAAATAGTAGTGATCCACAGGACCACTGACCTGAGCAGGCACAAGCCTGTGTTCTGAGCAACAGGCATAGGCAAAGTTAACAAGGCAGGTCCAAGGTCAAGCCTGGAAAGGCAAAGAACACTCCAGAAATAAGGCTAGGGACAGGCACAGTACATAGCTAAGCAATAGGACTGGGAATAGCCCAGAACTGAGCTTAAAGGGAGCCCCTGGGCCATGGACATGAGTGGAGGCTGTGGATATGGTTGGAGTAATTTGGGACTACTAGTGTCTTCACAAATTAGTCCCTGACAAATTCCTGGCAGGTCACTCAGCTAGTAAGAAGGAGAAGTGTGAACTTCAAAAAGAGCTGAGTTGCCACTGCTGCTGATCCCTTGAGGTGCGCCTCTGGGCAGAGTGACCTGTGCCTTTTCTCTGTATGGTGGAGCAGACTCTGGTGAGAAGATATATTATTTAGATTTTACTGATCATCACCACTTCATCAACAGAACAATACTGTTTTGGACATATCAAGGTTATTTCTGAGAGTTCTGGTACCCTGATGGCGTTTTGGGCTTGTGAAAGCAAACACTATCACAACCAGTGTGGAAAGAACCAGATGAGGTGTTACGGTTTAGGAACGGTATTCTCCAGTTTAGTGTTCTTCCTGAAAGCACTCCAAACCATGTGCTGCTCCCTCACTCCCTGCCTCCATCCTCTCACCCTTGGAGGGCTGGAAAGGAGAACTGGAGGCACAAAAGCTGAAGATCATGGGTTGAGATAAGAACGGTTTACTGGAAACAGCCATGAGATAAGAAAATAAACAGTAACAGCCACAATATGAATGACAGAGGGTCCAAGAAAGAGGTGAAGGATTCACATGAAAACAATACCTGACCACTCCCTCTGCCACCCTGCACTGACCCAGAAGAGATCCTTTGCCCCCAGCCAGGGAATGATGTGAGGTAGTACAGAAGAACCTCTGGGTCCTTGCCATGGCCCTTCCTGGCTACTGCACAAATCAACCCTGTCCTGGCTGGAACGAAGACAACGGTATGACTGCCTCTTTTCTCTGACTTACGCTGTGTTCACATGTGGTTTTGTTAATGAGGATGTGCATGGCAACGTGTCAAAAGAGGTGTGACCCTAGAACACAGCACTAATATCTTCGTAACTTGCTTTGCCCCTGCATACATAGGGTTAGAGCTTTATGACATCTTAGGTGCCCTCCAATGTTACCGATTTTATCATGAGACAGCCTCTGAGATTTTCATTAATTGTTTAGGGGATCAAACACTCCCAGCTTGATTAGGTGACCTGATGAGTGAGCTGCTGCTAGACAAGCACTTTACTGCCAAGTTTGTAGCATCAGCACTGAAATCCTATGGCTATCTGTGATGTGTATGAAAGTTAAAGGCATTACTCTAAATGACACAAAGAGAAAACATTAATTTTGAGTTGCTGAGGGATCCCATCTTGGACTATGGCACAGAGATGCACCCCAAAAGATCATGAGAGCAAGGAACAAGAAGTGTGTTGTAGAATCAAGCCCCTTCAGAAGATGCAGAGATGCTATATGACAAGAAAGTAGTCATTAAAAATATTGACAGCCTTCCCAGTGATTTTGGATCACTTGTCATTTGGTCACTATTAAGAACATCCTTTTTCTGCTATTCTGACAAGGCACAGGAGTTGTGGAAAAAATTGCTTTGTAAAAAGTCCTAGAGAATGCCAGCTGTTTACTTTTTGTGCTGCCTGACAGCCTCATGTTTAGTTAAAGTTGCTGGCAACTGTTGTACCAGAACAGCAAAGAAAAAGAAAAAGAAAAAGAAAAAGAAAAAGAAAAAGAAAAAGAAAAAGAAAAAGAAAAAGAAAAAGAAAAAGAAAAAGAAAAAGAAAAAGAAAAAGAAAAAGAAAAACCCCAGAACTGCTCTGCAAATATTTTTTAATAAAATTTGTGGATGACTTAGCTGAAGATCTTAGTGACTATCTGTATGAGGAGAGACTGAGAGAGTTGGGATTGCTCAGCCAGGAGAGGATTAGCCTTAAGAGCAATAAGTGTATAAACACCTGATGGGAGAATGTAAAGAAGATGGGGCCAGACTGTTCTTGGTGTTATACTACGTATGAAAAAGAGATAATGATCACACATAGATATAAGAGGCTTTTAGTATAAGAACTGATTTTTTTTTTCTGTCAGAGCATCTATTTATTTACATACTGAAAAAGCTGCTGGCATCCAGTGCTAAAGAGGAAGGACCAAGGCCAACATCCTGCCTTTCTATCAGGGCAGGCTTAGAAGCATGATATCCCACCATCTGATGAGTGACCTGTACCTTCTGGAGCAGTGGTCTGTTAGTGAACTCAGGGATGTGCCATCTTGGGTGGATGCCTAGAAAGGATTCTCTGGCACAGGGGTTTGTTGAAAAAAAATAATAATGGGAGCTCTTTGGTATCCGTCTTCACGTTTAATCAAAAGGCTTGTATCTCCTCTGGTTTGTCTCTATCACATTGCCAAACATTGCTGAACACAATCATATTAACAGTGATGGTCAAAGCCCTTGAAAAACATATTTCTGCTCTAATTTTTTCTCTTTTATTCAAAGAATAGGGACCAACACAATACTGATCTGAAGACAGGCTGAAGGCAAACAGGGTATAGCCAGGGGTGAACTTTTCCCTGTTGGCTGACAGCATATGTGGTCTTTCCTGTGGCTGCCAATCCTCTGTATGAGCTGCAGGTATTCTCTCACATCACAGCCATTTCTAAGATGAAGCTGCAGGGGTTTCACTAGGTTTTGTTCATCATCCACATACAGAACCACAAAATTTATATCTTACTGTTTGATGTTGTTGTGATTTGACACTGGCCCAATGCCAGGCACCCACAGGAGTCGCTCGCTCACCCTCCCCTACCACAGCTGGGCAAAAGGAGGGAAAAGAGGAAAGGGTTAACAGAGGCTTCATGGGTGAGATAAGGAGAGGGGGAGAAATATTTCAAGGGCAAATCAGGCTCAACCTTAGTTGCTAAGTAAAATTTATTACTAACAGAATCAGAGGAAGGTAATGAGAAGTAAAATAAGCCCTTAAAACACCTTCCCCCCCCACCCAGGCCCTCCCTCCTTCCCACCAACAACACAGGGAGGCAGGGCAGGGGGGTTTTGGTTTGTCCATCACCAAGATTTTCTTCCGCTGCTCCGGGAGAAGAGTCCTTCCCTGTGAGGCCATGGGGTCCCTCCCACGGGAGACAGCTCTCCGTGAACGTCCTGGCGTAGGTCCACCCTCACAAGCAGCAGCCAAACCGCGCATGCTGCAGCGTGAGTCCCTCCCACAGGCACACAGTCCTCCCAAAACTGCTGCGCTGTGGGTCTCTTCCCGTGGGATGCAGTCCTCCAAGGACAGGCTGTTCCAGCCTGGAAGCAAGGGCCCTCTCTCTCCACCAGGTCTTCCACTGGATCACAGCCTCCTCCTGGCATCCACCTGCTCCGGCATGGGCACCTCCCCCATGGGCTGCAGGTGGATTTCTGCATTCCCTGTGGACCCATGGGCTGCAGGGGGACAACCTGCTTCACCACGGTCTTCACCACAGCCTGCAGAGGCATCTCGGCTCTGGTGCCTGGAGCACCTCCTCCCCCTCCTTCTCCACTGACCTTGGTGTCACCATGTTGTTTTTTCATCTCACATAGTCTCACCTCCTACTCTCCTCTGACTAGCAACAAAAAAAAAAAAAACCCGACTTTGTTTTGATTTTCTTCTTAAAATGTCATCACAGTGGTGTTACCAGCCTCTCTCATTGGCCAAGTTCTGGCCAGCAGCATGTCCATCTTCAGAGCCATCAGCCATTGGCTCTGCCAGACGTGGTGGGAAGCTTCCAGCAGCTTCCTCACATGAGCCATATTTGCAGCCCCTCTGCTACCCAAAACCAGGCCGTGCCAAACCAATACAGATATTGAAAGCATAATTACTGCCAAAAGCCTTGTTATCTGTCACCACGATAACAAGAAGCTCGAGTAGCTGTCCCAGAAACAAATTTTCGTGATTGCTGACATGGCTGCCTGCCTCCTATATTGAATCCTCCCATATCCACCTGGTCAACCAGGTGTTTAGTGTTGGCTTTGTGTAAAGACTCAGTGTGTCTCCAACGCACCCTGTGTGCCACCCACACTCTCTTCACACATAGCAGGCCATGGATAATAACTGGCTTGCAGGTCCTTGTTGCCAGGGAGCATATCAAACAAAAGCTGTCTTTGCTGCACACGAGCCTAATTTTTACATGTGTTCAGATCTCTCTGATCTTCCCTAGTCCTGGCTATGGAGAAGCCCAGAGGTGCAGACTGCCATGGTGGAAGTGGAGTCACCTCCACAGTCTTCTCAATGCTTCAAAAAAATCCAGCTTTGATTACCTGTATTACTGTTCTTGAGGAGCCTTAAATGTAACTTGTCCCTTTTAAATTATATATCTCCTTTACTAGTCATAGAACAGATATTTTTTTTCCTAGGCTTTCAATTACTTTTGCACCATTTGGCTTGGGTTGTTCTTTTCCTTCTTCGCAGCCAGACTGCTGTCTGGTGCCTCCTGTCCTCATCTTTTTAAAGGACAGACACAGGCTGCCCCGTGCCAGAAGGCATGACAATTCTCTCTTTCTTTTAAAGTTTTCCTGTGAATGTAAATAAGCCACAAGCCTTCCTTGATTTTCTGCTGTTTCCTACTTCCCCAACACAGCCTTGGAAATTCCTCCAAATATATTTTCTGCAGTACTGTAGCGGGTTCAGTTTGTAAACTGGGCAGAAACACCAATTTAGTGTAGTGGGTTTGTTCGCATTTTTTACCTTCTGTGAGATAAGAATCAGGAGGAATACAAAGCAGGCTCTAAACTTAAAGAATATAAAGAAGTTTATTAACAGAACTAAAAGAAAAAAGAATATTAAGGGTCAGAATAAATCTTCAGAACACTTCTCTTCCCCTCATTCTCCCCCCTCTTCCCACTTACAACATAAAGACACAAACTTAGGATTATTTCAGTCGGTTTACCACCTCTGTAATAGTCTTTCATCAGTTCACTTAGGGAGAGGAGTCTCTTTTGCCCATGCT
>VZTD01004314.1:479495-586887 GCA_013397725.1 Rhagologus leucostigma
TTGGTCACATGATCTCTGCTGGGCAGCGGCCGGAGTTGGTCTCTGGTGTAAAGTTTCAGTTTGTTTTGCCGCACCGGGGAAAAGTTCATGCTGCCCCGCACGGAGCCATGGGCCGTGGCCCGGCCCCTGCTGAGCCAGGACGGGGCAGGGCCATGGTCCTGGCCAAGCCTGGCCAGGCCCCCGCCGGGCTGAGCGGGCAGCCCTGTTACCTGTCCCAGGACCGGAAGCAAGAGAGAGTTCCTGCGTCTCCACGGGCTTTATATATGTAAATTTCGAGAAGCACTATTGGTCTAAATGACTGTCCATCAAGTTCAGGTTCAAACCACCACAAGTACCTTGAGTAAGACTTTCGACATGTGACTTGATAATTTCCTTTTAAAATGTTGTCTGGCTTTTCTCCATCTGACTTATACGGAATTCCACATGGTATATGGAATATACCTCCTTCATATACAGAATACATGGCAGGCTGCAGAGCATACCACCTATGCATGTGACATACATAGCGGGTATGCTTGAATACCAGGTACACCATGGCTAGCCTGCACAGCGTAGTTCATTTACAAGGCTGGATCCCTGTAACAATTTGCTTCTACCATGTTGGTGGTGTTTATTAAGATACCAGAGACTTACAGGGCTGAAGATGCTACTTTACAATCAACTTCCTAAAACAAAGTGTGTTTGTTGTGGTCAGTCTTTATTTCAACCCTGACTGTGTCAACACAGAGCAGCAGCAGGCTGGCAGACAGTGCAGCTATGGTTACAGGTGCCTGTATAGCCTGATGATGTATTTTGTAGCGAAAGGTGTTCTGGGCTATTTAGTTTAGAGTGCTCAGTTAAAGTGCTTTGTAATGGAGGCTTTTACTTCACTAATAGTAGCAAGTGTTAAAGGTTATACAGCTTTTAAAGCCTTTTTTGAAGACCAACTTAAAACATCTTTTCCCAGTCAGTCTGTAGCTTCTGAGGTGGTGTGCCCTCTGTAAAAATGGTTCTAAATTGTTGTCCCTGGCTATTACACAGTGGCCTGCACAATGTACCTGTCACCTTGAAGATGCACTTAATACCAGCTGTGTATTTGGAAAACTGTTGCAGCATCCACCAGGGCAGCCATCGTACCTCCACCTCTGCCACAGTTACCTTGCTTATTTTAAAGTTCTTTCTTGCTGCCTTACAGAAGCTTTAAGCTTCTTGGTTTGCAAGCCACACAGGCCTTTAGTTTCTCCAATCAGGTGATTTATATCCCCAGAGATTTCCATTTTCCCAGGACCATAGTGTCTTCTAACAAGAGTTGTGGCGTAGACATGTCTTTCAACACATGTTAAGCAATGAAACACAGGGCAATCTCATATGCAGAGGAATTTTATTAACTGGGTATGAGGAGTAATGGCTGCTGCTCAGGCTTCCCCAGCTCCAGCACTGATGAAATCTTTCCTCACTGTCTTTTCCTGTTATGGATTTACATCATCATTTATAATGGGTATGACTAGAAGACACCAGTGTCTTCCCATTACTTGAAGCTGAATTACAAAGAAGCAGCTGTAGTAAGATGGACTTTTCTTCTCTACCTTTGTTGTTTGGGATGAGTATTTTTCCTTCAGTATCTAACAAGCTACCTTCAAAGAGGTCAGTGGAGTCTGTATTCAGCATTTTGATACCTACACTGATTCACAGAAAAGTTAGTTGTTCATTCTGGAGGAAGGCAAAAGTGTTCCCAACTGACAAACAACAGCAGGGAATGTGGTCCCTAAATTATGTGCTCAGAAGGGAAGTTTGAGCACAAGACTGGAAGTCAAACACCTTGTTTGTTTTCAGATTTCAATGCAGACAAACAACCTGAAGACTTCACAGATGGTTTTGCAGATGAGTGCATACTATGCTGCACTGAAATTTTCTGTTGTTCTTTTTTGATGCTGTCTTATCTGATAAGCTGTAATCATACTTATGTTATTCCATTTGTTCTCCCAAGCTAGTATCCTAACGACTTGGATAATGAAATATGTAAATGCTATATTTGGCTCAGCAAATGTTTTAAAGCATGAAAACACAAAGAAATGGAGCCAAGCAAAAGTCTGAATTCTGTGTTCTGATGTATTAAATTCAGTATCAATTTGATGCTAATTTTTAATATGGATTGTTTTTTTCTTTTAAAAGTGATCATTTAGCAGACTAGTAATGAATGACTGTGGTTTTAATTTAGATCTCTAACAAATATTCAGACCATATTTATTTTTATCAAGACTATTTTTAAAAAGAATTTTAAAACTTTGCAATCAGCAAGGCAAAAGAATTTCTATCACTTGGTACTAGACTAATGTCACACTACTGTGACACTGAGAAAGCTTTTCAGCCAAGTGAAGTGTTTCATTCCTTTTTCTTAGATTTTCTATCTCACACAATCTCATTCGCTACAGGATGATAAAAACAGCCTTTCAAATCTGATTGTTCAAATGAAAACCGAGATTCCTATTTTCTCACCTCCCAGCTGTCATATTAACCTCAGTTAATGTCAAGAATGAGAGAACATTGCTACAGTTCTGTATCTGCTTTTTAGTGACCACACTTCAGTCTAGTACACAGGCAAAAGGCTCAATATGTATATAAATGGGATGTTACTTACCTTCACTTTCCTGCCTTAGATGGCTTCTAAGCCTGTAGTGGAAGAATGAAAATGTGCATTGATTACCAGCAACATAGTTTGCCCATTCTGGGAATAAATACAAAGGTTCAGTCTGAGAGTTTGCAATTTCATGATCTTTCTTGAGCATTCAGTTGACATGCAGTCTTACTAGTAGAAGAACTACAGTGACAATGTTGTAATTTTTTTGAGATTCATTTAGAATTGACTTTCATTTTATTATGCTCAGCCTGTCCTGCTGCAGGGGTGACCTAACAGATATCTTTAGAAAGCATTTTTATTTGATCACAGCACTTCATTAAGTGAAGATGAGGGTCTACTAGAAAATGGTATCCACCTAATAATAAGGAGAAGAACCCTGTGAACAGACTTAATAATGAAATAAGAGGTTCTTGAACTATGTTTAAGAACAGAGACCTCGACGTGGAGGCAGGGACGTGCTGCATGTGGAGGAGGTGGCACGAGAGAAGGTTACAAGGAGGACTTTTCACTTTACTATTCAAAATGAAGGACATTCAAGGGCGTATCTCAAATGTGTGGATGCTGGTGCTCAGAGTTTGAGCCACAAGCAAGAAGCACTGAGGGTGCATGCACTGAGTCGAGGAGCTTCTTCAGCATCAGAGCAGTGAATATCCATGTAGCTTATGACAAGACTTTTTCATTTATATATAAATTGAGCCTCTTCAAGGGGGAAACTGCAGATACAAAGACATTCCGCCTGTCTTATAAGTGTTACTGCTGTAATAATTTTCCCCATAATTATTTTGTTAGATGAGTGTAGCTACCACATAGAGAAGAAGAGACCTCTCTCTTTTTCAACCTGAAAAATTGCCATCCGAAGACTCAAACTGAAGACAACTTATATCTCTTAAGAATTTACACAGGTTCTGCATATGGAAAATCAAACGAGTTTCTCTCTTGATATCCAGTTAATTTTCTTTTCCCAAATTTTCTCTCAAATTTGCATTTGCTTTAGCAAATCTCTGAAATGAAAGGGAGAAAGAGCTCTTATCACTCTTCAGTAGACTTCACTGAGTTCTCTCCCCTTTACATGATTACATGGTGTTCTAAACCTAAATTTCTCTTCACCTGTGCATATATTTTCCTCTGGGAAGTCAGAAATTTTATGCAGAAGAAGTCTGTGCTTTCTCAAAGAGCAGCCTTGTATTGACGAGAAGAAAAACTGTGTTAACAAATGCACTGTGGTGGGCTGACTGGATGCCATGTGATCATCAAAGCCACTCTGTCATTTCCCCTCCTCAGCTGGGCAGGGCAGAAAAAAGGCTTGTGGGTCAAGGTAGGGATGGGGAGAGATCACTCATCAGTTATCATCATGGGTGTCTTGGGGTGACTTTATTGATGTTGTATCCCCTATCACTGCTCTATACCCAGATATGATCCTGAGCCTTTCTGTGCCTTTAAAACTGGGTGCAAGTGAGAGAAAAACAAAATGAGCAGACTTTTCAAAACAGTTTGTGCTTCAAGGACACAGAGATTAGCTGCTGCTGCTGCTGCTAAGGAGAGAAGGAAGCACCCTTTTCTGCTTCTCTTGGCTTTTCGGCTCTGTTCCTCCGGAGAAAGACTGAGAGTTAGGATTCTTCCTGGGACTTTGGCTTTTCCCTTCTTCTCTCCTGGACTGTTTCAACATCAGAACACCAGAACTCACTGGGAGAATTTCCACCTTGAGCCCAGAGGGGGCCCAGGCCAACCCAGCTCCGAGGAGGAGGAGAGAGACCACATCCACAGAAGGACTTTAAAATCTTCCCAGGTTTCCCTCCACAATGAGAGGTTTTATTATTTAGCATTATTATTCTTTTCCTGTGTGTTTGTTAAATATCTTTTTTTCTTTCCTTCACTTTCCTCCAAGGAAAATGTTTTTTTTTTCACATACCTGATGGGGGAGGGGTGGCTGTAATCTGCCTCCTGAGAGAGGACGTTCATATTCAGAAGTTCTTCTGAAATTTGTCCCAAACCAGCACAATGGGCAACACTGACTTGACTTGGGGAAATTATTTGATTTTATCACCAATCAAATCAGAGTAGGGTAATAAGAAATAAAACCAAATCTTAAAACCTTCCCCCCACCCCTCCCTCCTTCCTGGGCTCAACTTCATTCCCAATTTTCTCTTATTTCTTTGCCCACAGCAGTGCAGATGAATAGAAAATAGGGGCTGTGGTCAGTTCATCCCACAGTGTCTGCTGCTCCTTCCTTCTCATAGGCAGGACTCCACACTCTTCCCCTGCTCCAACATGTGGCCCTTCCCATGGGAGACTGTCCTCCATGAACTTTTCCAACATGAGTCCTTCCCATGGGCTGCAGTTCTTCCTGAACTGCTCCAGCGTTGGTCCCTTTCATGCCTGGAGCACCTTCTTCCCTTTCTTCCCTTCCTTGCTCACTGACCTTGGTGTCTGCAGGGCTATTTCTCTCACATATTCTCACTCCTCTGTTCCCTGGCTGCATTTGCTCTTGCAAAACAATTTTTTACCCTTAAACACGTTATCCCAGAGGTGCCAGCACTATCGCTCCTGGGCTCAGCGTTGGCCAGCAGTGGGTCCATCCTGGAGCCAGCTGACACTGGCTCATTGGACATGGGGGAAGCTTCTGGCAGCTTCTCAGAGAAGCCACCCCTGTAGTTCCCCCACCAAAACCTTGCCATGCAAACACAACATATGCACATATTTATCTTCAGAGCTAAATACAATTGTTGCTTATTTTTAATGACCTGGGAAAATTCTAGTAAAATAAGGCTTGAAACCAAGTTTAATGGAAGAAATCTGAACGACTAAAATAGCATGAATAATTTTTTTCTTTCCACTGAATCTATTTCTCTTCTATAGCTTATATATCCAGAATGAAATAAAATTGTGGTGTACTTGAATGTCAGTTAATGAATTTTTAACAGGGAATTAAGCTTGTTAAAACTAAAGAATGTGAGTCAGTAGAGTACATTTAATCAAGGGCCAGATCAATCATCTTCAGTAGTCGGTCTTGCTTGATTAAGGTTTTTAGGATGTGGTTGTTTACGTGGTGTGTGGTGCTGTCCTATACAGGGTTTCATGTTGCTATGCACTAACATAATGTTGACATTTTACCTATACCTTTCACCTCCTATTCACAACAGTAACAACTCCATGCTTTCTCCTAGCCTAGATCAGACTTTAGTATGGCAGAAATAAAACTGATTAAAGTCCATCTTGGATGAAGTGGAAATGTTTTTTTAGTTCGAAATATCAGTAGTTAATCAAAGCAAACAAGGATTATTCCACACAAACATTGCCTCAATGGTTTTTTATGCTTTAAACTGCATTAGCAACTACAGCACAAAAGGCACCCATGGGTCCCTTAGTCCTGTCTATGAGAGACACCCAGAATATTCAATGCATCCAGAGTTATCTAATATTAAAATGACTAGGCATGGGTCAAAGATATTTTGACTGAAATGTGAATGTACTTTAGATCAGGATTTTTGTTTCAGTTATGCAGATAAAGTGAGCAAGCATTTCAAGTCCATAAAGAGTATCAGTTATCTGACTGCAGTTTTTATGTGCTTCTTTCCATTGCTAGCTTCTTCTTTCTTGTCTATCGAAACTGTAAACCCCAAAGTTTTTGCACGACATCATTGCTAGTACACAACACTTCCCAGAATTTTTTGTCCCAACAATTCCACTAGGAATAAGTTGCATGGATACTCTTTAAAAGTTAAATTTTAATCCCAGCCTTGCAGTTGATGGACCTGGGGAGATGGAGGTGCAACAGCCTCACTTCTTTAGCTAATTTGATTCTTCACTTAAAACTTTGAAGACTCTGTTTCTAGATTAACACTTGGATCTTTTTCCTTAATTAATTTGTCTAAGACAGGTCAGTGAACAACATATTTGCTTGAGATGAAGAAACTGTGGTTTAGTGCATCTAAATTTTCATGTGAATAAAATAAGCTTAGCATCTGAGCCAGTCAGTGACTGACCATATTTCTTTTCCTGGCTGTGCTAAGGACGTGCTGGTATGAATGATGGTTTTAAGACCTAAAGTTGCCTAGTTCAACCATTTAACAGTAAAGAATTTCATTAGATTTTGATGCAAATTTCCTAGCTAAATCCTTTAGGTATTTCTGCCTTCTTCATTAATATTGCCATAAATGAATCTCTATTTGCTGTGATATTTTGGTAATTTAGTGACTAAACTGATTTCGTCTTTTTTTCTCTAAGGCAATCTGTTTACTACATTTTTTTTTACCTTCTCATTCTTCAGTATTATCTTCACTCATTTAAATGACTGAGATTAGGTAATCAGCACATGGAGAACTGAAAGGCAGCTGTTTATGGTACCTTCTATCCACATGGATCTGCATGGATTCTCTGCTGCCTTGTGGAGATAAAGATTGCTCCAAGGATGCAGTTACAGCTGTTTGATCCCACTAGAGACATAAACACCCTACAGCAAGAAGAAGTGACATTTTATGAAACATGGGCAATATTTTAGAGGGTTCTAGAGAAAATCAGCTTTTCAAGAGGATGAGTCCCTCCCTAAAAGGATATGAAGGAGCTTTTTGTCAGAAGCTATAGAGGACAGTAATTGTCCCAATGTTAATAAAAAATCCATTCACTTTCAGAAATGTGTTGGGAGTTTCTTCTCCATTCCTCTCAAAAAAGGACAGTTCATCTCTTTTTTCTAGCTGCTATAATCCCAGCAGCAGTGGCTTTTGTTTACACAAGCTCGTGTGTGCAGCTGTGTGTTGATGGGGTTCTGCTGATCTGTATGCTGTAAGACGTGTTTATGACAACAGTGATTTTTCTTAAACAAGTATGTCATTATTTCTGAAATATTCAGCAGTTCTCTGGCTATATTTGGAGTTCATCTGTTTGTGAAGTTATCTGTGAATTGAATTAATTCTATTTTATATTTAGAAGTGTTAATTAAAGTCTTCTGTTAATAGCACAATTATTTTTAGGGTGAAACCTGTAACATATTCCCTTTATTGTCCTTTAATGTTTTTACCAAAGTTGTTATCAGCCAAAAGAACATATTGGTACAGTTACAAGGCAGCCTGTGCACAATTCACAAATAGATAAGTTCAAGTGAGCAAACCAGCGTGAGTTCATGAAACAGTGATGTTATTTTACTTACTGTAGTAATGGTTGATCTCTTGATTATCATTCTATTTGTTGGTCTCAAAACAGATACAAATCTGTGCACCTGGTTTCAAACCTGCCCCTGCACTGCTTATAAGCAGCACTCCATCTATCCAGCCACAAACTACTCAGACTGATATCACCAGTGAAAGCAGAAGCTATCACAGTGAAAGGTATGTCTAAGTGCCCTGTTTGTTCCAGCACTCTCCCACCAAATGAGGCTGTTCCCTCCCTGAGAGATGACTCCTTCTGAAGGGCCATCTCTATCCACCATCTCCATGTGGTTGCAATTGACAGAAAGGCAATAGACATCATAATCTTATTTTAATGGATACAGTGAGCCAACACTGGGTATTTTAGTTATTAGTTGAACACAATGCATGTCTACAAAATCCTTTCACATATCTTTGTGGGGTATACTACATCTTAAATATGTGGAGTGTTGCCATGGACATTTTTCCTCCAGTGAAATGCTAACTGATTAAAAAGAGAAGTTTGAGGAGAATTTTTTTTTTTTAAATTACAATGTTAAAACACTTCTTTCAAGTATTTTACCCATGATTCAGAAATTTGCTGCATGCAAAAACAGTGAATAAATCCATGGCACCCTTCTTTTTCTGCAGTGTTCAGTTATCAGTGCTTTACTCCTGAAGTCAACGTGCAGGGGAAATCTGTGGAGCAAATGAAAATATGAGGAGGCATATCCACACAATTTCTCACTTCCCTAAAACAGGAAATGAGACTAATGAAGACATGATCCATTCTAGCTTGGAGTCTGTAGTGCAGACCCAATTTTACAAGCAGTCTAAGCTGATACTCGTTATCTGCAATAGTGTATATTTCTGTTCAGCTAATGGGTAGGGAGTAGATAAATCAAGATAAAGTCAGATAGAGAGTCAGGGCAATAATCTCCTGAACTACTTCAGTAAGGTCTCATCTTCCACAGTGACATTTCTGTCACTATGTATTACTCTTACTCAAGCTAGAAAGAATGATTCTTGTTTGGGTGTACCTATCCACACCACCAGTGTAAATTTCTTGATAATGTTGTCACTTGTACCACTTGCATACTGGGATTAAAATTTAACTGTTAAGGGTACCAGTGTAGATAAATAAAGCTTCCTACCAAGTCAGTAGGTATTTTCTTCATAATTTATTCTGAGTAGAAGTTGATGGAGTCACGGCAGTCTCTGGGTGTATTTAATATACTATCTCCCTTGCTATCCTAAAAAAAGGTTTTTGGGTTAAGCAATTTATAGTTCGCTAGGCAGAAATGAAAAGGAAAGCAGAAATGGAAAGGAAAACAATAGAAAAGTCCATATTAGGAAAAGTACCCTTTTCCTACATTTGTATTTCCTTTAGAAATGTCAGTGTTAACTTGAAACTCAAGTCCCTTCTGGAAGCTTTTGTATCAAAGTTTTCTTGTTTCCAGGTTTCTTCATAGTATAATGCGAGGTTAAGAAAACTCCACTTTTCAACATCAATTGATGTTGTCTTATTCATGTCTGAAACACATACTGGAAGGGAGCTTTTATGTTATACTCAAGGAGTATACATCCTTAGAGATGATGAGGACCCAAAGATTATGTCATAACTACATTAAACCATTCTAGAAATAAGTCACATCTCCAGCAGTGCTATTGAAGAAACAAGAAAGTGAGTCAGAGAAAAAGTACTCCTTCCCATTTTCAGTTTTCAGACATGTTTTTAGGAGCTTACAGCAGCAGGTATATTGAAAAATGAGTTCTTACGTAATGATTTATACCAGGGACAATGCTTTGTTGACTTGCACAAGCATGTAAATGTTTTTCACTGAACCATGGGTAACTATTCTTTCAAGTGTTTTTACATTATCACTTCTGAGCCCCAAATCTTTACTTTGTGAAAACCAGATTATACTTTTAATGATTATCACTAGTTTTGGTCACTGGTTTATTGTGAAATTAGTGTATTGATAGACCTACTATTGGCCTCTATTCTCTATTTTGAAGAGCTGGACCTCTTAATGTTACTGAAAGTAAGGTAATTATACTGAAGCATATGAAGGATTTGATGCTTTCAGCCCTCTCCTGACTTCTGTGTCTCTATATCCACCCCTGGGACTGAACTTAACCCTTTAAATGATGCAAACAGTGCTTACAGAGTGCCTCTGCAATCTCCCTGCAGAGAATCTGGCCATGCTCCTGTGGGTGCTGGGGACTGTCTCTGAACCCAGAGGACACTGCAGAGAACTTGAGATAATCCAGCCACACTCCAGGTTGCCCTGGATGAGCACCATCAGTGTATGCCTGAAGTGCAGAGGGGTCTGTCTCAATGTAGGTCCTGCTGCTAGGCTTGTTTCCAGGCTGGATCTGACCCTGGCTTTGCTCTAGGCCTGATTATAACCCCAGTGCTGATCAGTGCAGGGCTGTACAGGTGCCTACTGGGAGCACAGGTTCAGTCCTGCTGCTGTTGGACATGGAAGCCTGGAGCCCGTGTACTGCTCCTGCCATGTCTCCTGTGGGACTCACCAGAATTCCCCCATGCTCCCAGTGCTGCTGTGATGTCAGTTTGTCTGCACAGGGTGGTCCAGAGATCTGGTCTTCCCTTTGTCCCTGCCATGTACAAATTAGTTTATCCTCTTCATCCAATCCGGAGCAAACCAGTAAATGGGGGAAGAAAGGCAAGTGCAAACACTAATTTACTTAAGTCCGTTTATAGTGGTGTAGACACGGCTTTCCATTATCCAATTAATTGCTGTATAGGAAGACCTCATACATGCTGAGAAACCCTTGTAACAAATCCCAGCACGCGTACCATGCACCAGAGCTACACTGAGCTGCAGAGAGAACATCTCACTGTTCTTCCTTCTGTCCTATTGGCTGCAAAATAATGAGGCAGCAGGATCAGAGAGGATTAACCTGGGGACCTGGAGAGACCTGGTCTCCAGCTGTGACAATCTTGATGACGGGAGTTCAAGTGTGCAGGTGACAGCAAAGAGTGTGATAGTAGGAAAAGAGGCAGCTGGAAGGTAAGGATGTAGGAGCAGGATTGGCAGCTCCTTTAGAGGCTATTCAGACCCATCTGTACCTGAGATTCCCACTGCAGACATCTTGGGAACTGGCTGAGGGACCAGGGCTTCCTCACGAGTGCAAATCAGGAGAATAGGTGTCTCCTGCTGTTTGTGGGTACCCACAGGATAAGCATCGAGACCAAGTTCTTGATACCCACAGGCCATGTCTTCTCCTGCAGTTAGGAAAGACATGCAGGCCATCTTTTTCTGCCTGCTACTGTCAACAGAAGGCTCAGAGAGACAGATGAGGGCTGAGTTATTGCAGCCGAATGTTCACTTCAGAGTTTTAAATAAAAGTTGCAGTGGATCCCTCTGACCCATACCCACCCCAGAAAACCAAACAGAAGTCTCTAGAAGCATTCCTGATGATGCACCCACCTGTAAGCAGTGAGGGTAGAAGCTGTTTTAGTCTCTAAATCTTATTCTAAAGGAGATCAGATGCAGCCATGATGCTTCTTTTTTCAGTTCCCTGCTGTGAAATTACATTAAAAGAAACTAAAAATACATGTTCTGTTACTACTTTTTATGCAAACAGATGTTGTACTTACTACAGGGATGTTATTTACCTGTCAGGCTAAAGACAAGGTTGATAATAGGAAGTCCTGGAGACATTACTTCTACTTTTAGGGGCTCCAAACTTCAGTGTGACAATTAGCATGATTAGGATTTACAAGCTGAAAATTGAAATTGTGATTTTTTTTTCCAAGACACTTTAAAAAAAAAAGACATCTAATTACTACATAATAAAATGAAAGTACTGGCAATCTCACTGTTATTTGTGTTTAGAACTAGAATAGAAAGCATACTAAAAAGGAATGCTGGGAGAAACTGTCCTGTCCTTTCATAGTTTCTTCAGATATTGGCAGTCTAAAAAAAGTCTATTTTTCCCCAGTTAGATAATTAGAGCAATTCAGACATTTGCATTCAGGAAAGCAGTCACTTTCAAATGTGTTCTACAAAGCCATTTTCTGAAAAGAGCCATTTCCAAATCATGCTGTTCTTCTAAGTGTGCTAAAGCATAAAGTGTAATTAGACTTATTGCCTTAGAATTCAGTGGGAAACGTTTAAAAAAAATTTAGCCCTCCTTAAAGCATGACTCATCGGCTGGCTGGGGGTCTGAAGAGCCACAGCACAGTCCTCTATCTCTTTGTTAGAAGGGATGCTGGTACAAGAGCTTGCCCTTACAAAAAAAAAAAACACCACATTTTGCTGGTGGTATTCCCATCTGTCTTCAGAGAGATGCTGAGAATCTCTTCCTGTCTCTGCTTCTAGGATCTCATTCCCATTACAAAAAGGATGACCAGGAGAAAAGTCTGACTCTCCTCATGTTCTTTGCTGCAGGAGGGTGTGCTGGGAGACTCAAAGAAGGCTATTCTGTTTTGTCTGTTGTGGGGAGGATCAGCAGGCAAAGTCCTTTCAGCCCAACACTGGAAGGAGATACCTACGGATCTGCTCCATGGCTCACGGAGCAGTTGCCATTTGCTTGATATGTAAAAGAGCAAAGGGATGGACCACCCTCAGTAAAAGCCACATCTTTAGACAACTTGGTAGCCTTTGAATGTATGTGAACTTCTGATTTCTCATTTCCAGAGGATTATCATTTTAATGTAATTAAGCAACCTTGAGAACCAAAAAAAGCCTTGTTAAATACGTAGTGACTGTAGCAACTCCTTCATCTAAAAAAGTGCTAAAACTTCTAAAAGAAAATTGTATAAAAGGGATTTCTCTTCTGGCGTTTTTCTTTTCCTCTTAGTATTTTCGGACTGGAGAAAATGTGTTTTGGCACATTTATCTTGGAAACATCTGTATTACATAAGCTAAAACCTAAAAAGGTAACAGCCAGTTGCAGCAAACACCTAAATGAGGAAATTCAAGTTCAAACAGCTTAAGATTCACAAAATTGTAATTAGCAGAAACCAAGTTTTATAACAAAAAACTGTTAGGCAATCTTAACTGTATGCTAAATATCCAATTTGTTGCTTACTTATGAGCATGAAAATTTTAAAACACAGCCTGCCCCCACTTCCAATAAAGTGTTAGTGGATGCATTCAGTGTGCAATGTGGGAGTCACGACTTCAACAGGAACTCTAATTTTCACTTATGCTGTTCAGTGTAGTGTCTAGAGAATCCCTCATACTCAACTCTTACCAGATTCAAAGCAGTCTCTGCCAGCCAGTGTAAACTCACGTGGAACATTGCTGGGTTGTGCATCAGAGGATGAGCTGTTTAATACCAGCCTCCTCTCACCTGCATCCTAGATTCGTGGTAATGTGACAGTTTAAAATATTGAAGAAGGCAAAAGCATGTTCCATATGTTTCAGTCAGGAATGCCCAGGCAAAGACTCCACTTTTCTTTGAGGCGTTTTCTAAACTTGCTGCAACTTTCTGTTCAGGTTCAATTCACTAGAGTGCTGCAATATACTGACCAAGAAGGAGAACCACGGAAGCATTGTACAGAGGTAAAACAAAATGGTGAGCTAGAGAGGAGTTACAAGCAAAGTTTACAACAAGCCCTTAACATTTTGGAGGTTTAGGCAAGGTGTGCATGTGCATTTCCAAGAATTGGGCCTGTTTTATTTATAGGAGAAATAATGTATGCTCAGAGAATGCATAAAGATGGCTTACACTTAACTAATGAAGGAGAATATTTTGTAATGATATCTTCATTTTCTCCAAAGAGGGAAGGCGTTTAACATTTTCATGAGGTGAATCACTAACCAACTGACTGGTTAAATTTTGTATCAAAGATAGACAATCCTCATGTTGGTCTTTAGCTCTGACAAAATACTTCTTGCACCATTGAAGTTAAGTTCTGCTGAATGCTTATTTATTTAAAACAATCTGTGAGCATTTTCTATAGCTGGCTGAGTGTGGCTTTAATAGTGTTTTACCAGACAGTATAAATGGAGGCTGCAGGATATATAGAAGGGAAGCATGCTGTGGAAAGATAATGGAGTCTAGATGTGCGTTCTCTATCTCCATTCCATTCAGCTGTTAGCTTTATTATCTCTACTATCAGAGACTGTATTTCAGTGTTATTTCTCATCCAAAACATTATCCATTTTTTTAAATGATGTGTTCTGCTGTTCATGAGTAATTTGGATTGACTCTACAGCATGAGACAAGTTACCAGCTGCTGCTGGCAACCGATTGTATCCTTATTTATTATGGTCTTAATGCATGCAATATGCACTAATCACGGTATTACTTTAGCTTTTGAATCAGTCTAATAAGCTTAATGCCATTGGGGGTTTTGCCTCTTGTCAGATCAAATTTTACATGTTATTGTACTAAAAGGATCAGGGTTTCTGAAGCAGAGAAAATTTTATTGGTGAAATCCTGATTTTATTGCAGTCAGCTGGAGTTTTCCCCAAAGCTTAGATGACAGTCAGCTTTCTAGCAGCTTTCTCATTTTTGAGAAAGAAAAAGAAAGAAAGGTGTGCCATTTATTTGCAACCCTCTCCATAACCCTGACATAACATTTAGCATAAGATAGAGTAGCTGGCTGCATGATAACATCAGATAAAGGTGATCAGTGGCCCATAACACATGACTTAAGGAAGCATACGATGTTGAGGGGCTCAGACAAAGATAAGACTGATGAAGGATCTAATTACTCCTTACATCATAGTAGGCAAAGTGGATGGAACACTTCTTGTTAATGGCAAGTAATAAAACAAGCAAATGCTCCAGAGATACTATGCAAGGGCTTTGCACTTTTCTCTTCTTAATAGCTGAACCTTTCTAGTCCCAGGAGCATGCCAGGCTGATCCCTTGTACAGTTGGGATTGATGACTCAGCCTGTTTATACCATGGCAGAAAGGTTTTCCAAAGACAGGTCAGTGCCAGCACTGACCATTTCTATTTCAGCCAGCTCACAGTGAGAGTTTGAGACCTTTTCTCCAAAAAGCTACTCCAAATGGAAAGAATGCTAGCAGCCTCAATACCAGTGCTTTTTTGAGCAGTGACTTTTCCATGGCTGGTGGCAGGGATGACAAGCAACAGCAGTAAGGCAGTGTATGTTCTGTGCAGTTCAGACCCCTCCTGGAGAGACCACCCAACCGGGGTGACAGCGTGTGCCACTCTGCATTTCTAGTGTGCCTTCTCTGACCAGCCTGTGAAGGACCTGTCTTAGGGGTAGGATGGCCTTATGTGGCACAGATGGAATTACTGCTTCAGCACCCTTGCGTTGATCCTAGAGAACCTTCTGCTCAGCATTATGAAGGTGAAGCATGATCCCAACCTGCCTATGACTGTGTAGCCTCGCCAGCACAGATCCTGCATGATCCAAGTCTTGCTCCTCTCTGTGATTCAGGAATTTCCCTCTTTGCAGGCATTGTCTGCAGGCGTGATGAGCCTTCTGTATGAGCAGTACCTGCTATCCGTGCTAAAGAGTCTTTGGAAAAATGCGTTGCCTGTGGGGTGAAAATATCCTGAGCCAGTGAGACGATGTGAATGTCACATTACCTTTGGTGTGTGTAGCGGAGAACAGATCTGCTTTAGCATTAAGTGTTCAAAAATGAGAATCAAGGTCAGAGTCCAGTGACTCAAGACACCCCAGAAGGCACCACCAAGAACAAGCAGCTGCAGCATTTCAGCAGAGCACACTCACCAGGCTTGTGAGCATCCTTTGAGACCAAAGATGCTGCTGCTGCTGCTTAGGGAATTTAGCCTTATATGCATCTTGTGGCATGACAAAAGTGTGAGGTAGCAAAAAGGTATTGCAACTGTTTGTCTTCCTCTTTGACAATTTAAGCCTATTGTTTATACGTGCTATTAACATGCTCAAAATCGCTGGTGTCCAATTCTTTGTAAACATGTGCCTCACCAAGTCATCCACATTTCTGCTGGTGGGCCTGGGCACAAATGCCTAAGGGCTGAAACTGTTATGCAACTAATATGCTGTCTGGTGGCCTTGACATGCCTGAGGGAGAATTCCCAAAGGCTGTTTCTCCTACATAATCTGCCAGTGCATCTTATCGCTATGACATGTAAGAGATGATGCCACACAGAGTGAAGCTGGCACATTACAGTATCATATCACTGGATGTCAGGCACTCCTGTGTGAACCAAGGCAGATCCCTTCTAGATCAAGAAGTGGGGCAAGCTCAAAACTAAAAAAAGGGTAAAATAAACCCACAGCAGCCAGTGACTTTGTATTTAACCCCACTGTTCAAATAGTCAAGTAAAATTCCTACTCTGAACCCCTTGAATGTTTCAGTCGTATTGTTCCATTTTCTTGCTGCTTTATGTGCTTCAGTCTTTCTAGGACAAAATGGCTTGCAATGCATGCTTTGCCATGGTACATGTTTTCTTTTCACATTTCATTATATATTTCTGTTTCCGTATTCCATTATGCATCTCAGCTACTGTATCTCCTTCAGCAATTTGCATGCCATGCTGCGTTAGCATTTCGATTCTTGTTTTTGCTTGTCATTATGAATGATTGTTATCACAAATCATTTTATTTCTGATTTCACGTCTCGTTACTCATTTTCCAGACCCTCACTGTGGGTTTCAGTGCTCATGTTGCAATATACATTGGAGGGTTTGATTCCCATCAAACACTGATTTTTCAAAACTTGTTACAGATTTTTCTTTCTGTATTTCTTCATGGATTTAATCTTTCTTAATTCATTCTGCTTTTTTCCTACTGCATCACAGGATTCACTGCTTAATTTTGAACCTTATTTAATTTTTTCTCTTTGATCTTAAAGGTGCATTTCTGGTCTTGCCTACCATTATTCTCTCAGAGTTTCTATTTCTTGACTCACTAAAATTTTTCAACTTATTATATATCCCTGATGCCAAATCCTGTTATGAGTTTTCCTTTTCACATCTCATTACCCACTTTTTTTGATTCTGGATCTCCATACGAATGCTTTTTTGCATCTCATTTCCAGTTTCCAGTTCTGATTTTTGATGTGCATGTTCATTTTTATTTCACTGCTTGGGTTTATTTCAGTGTCTCATTATGTGCTTTTAGATCTAATTAGGAATTTCATGTATAATTTCTTATTAGCCAATTTCCTTTTTGCTGCCCATTACAGACTATGCATTGTATTCTGAGTGTGAGCTTTCAGATTTCCCTGTGCATTTTCCTTTCCTCATGTTCTGTAGTTAACTTCTTACGCCTTATGAGAAACTTCATATATTCCTACTAGCATCCTACTACGGTTTTTCAAGACTGTAATTTTTTTTTGCTCCTGTGTAAACTTTCTTTTGCACCTCAATAAATATATTCTTTTAATATCTCATGAGCATTTGAATGATATCATATTGCAAATTTCATTTTTCTATCTCATATTAGATTTTCATTGAAAGAATGCATATGAACTTCCATCTTTGTATTTTTTGAAACTTGATGATGGGGATAGTGCCTCAGCATACATTTTCATTTCTGCAAATCCTCCCATGTTTTCTTTTCACATTGTGCACTTTTTCTGTGTTTTCTTTTTCAGAGCTATTTCTGCACTTTCCCTAATGCCTGCAATTTCACAGCTTGATTTATTTCTAGTGACATTTCGTATTTTGTAGGTCATGACACATTTCTGATTTTGCATATGTCAAGCTTTCCTTCTTTATTTATTTATGAATTTTTATTTTTGCATTTTTTTATGAATTTCCCCTTTCAGAATAAATTTTCCTTTTATGTTACTCACCAAACGTAATTTTTCTTATAAGTTTTCCGGAGTGAATCACCTGGTTTGGTTTTTTAACTTACATTCTTTGGCGTGTAACGTTATCCATTTTAGATTTTTGTCTCCCCTTTTAATGTTCATAACTATTCTGCATTTCATTTTGCAGCTTCATTACTCACATCTTGTTCCCCATTTGTCTTTAAAATACCATTACACATATCCATTTTACAAGTCCCTATGCGTTGCTCATATTGCATTTTTCTACTTATGAGTACTTGTTTGTGTTTCTGAGAAGTTTCATGTGCACCAGATGTGATTTTTGCCCATCTCATAATCCATTTCTCCACTCTCTCGTTATTTCTTTTCAGGTTTTCCTTTTTTTATCTATGTTCTTACTGCACGTTGGGGTTTTTCTTACAATTTATTAGGTCTGAAATTGCACATCTCATTACATTTTTTCATTCACCTCTCATTGAAGCATTTCACTTTTTTAACTCAGTATGTATTTTCACCTCTAACACAGGTGCTTTAAAGACATGTTGAGCTCTGTAGCTCAACATCTATTTTAACTTTCCTATCACAGACTCACATTCCCCTGCATGTATTCTTCTATCTCTTGTTTCCCACTTGCCATTATGCTGCATCATTTAATTTTTATTTTCAAAGAACGAGTGCCTTCTTTGTATCACATTACAGCTTTTCATTTCTACTTCTTTTTTAATCTTTTATTTCTGTCGCCTTACTTTGACTATTCTTTTCCCCAGGATGTTTTATTTCCGTTTTTATATGACATTATGTCTTTTTATTTGCATTTCCTTTTGTTTACACATTTTTATTACACATCAGCGTGCAATATTTTCTGCATTTGTTTCATTTTTTCCTCTTCTTACATGCTTGCATTTTGTAATGATTTTTCCATTTCATCATGACTTTTCCTCCTCACCTACAGCTTTTAAAGGTTTTACTTTTCATTTTCACATACGTATTTGTTTTCAGACATCACCTTTCATTCTGCATCTTGTTGGTTTTGGCTCTTACTGAATGTGCTCCTTTGTGCAGCACAGTAGTTTTTGTTGGTATAACTCACATACTACTCCTTTTTCACTTGAACTTGCCTGCATCTCATAGTGTCTCTCTTTCTGCCCCTCATTAAGCGAGTATTTTCACGGGCCACCACAGACCTGGCTTTCACATCTCAAAATTAGTTTTCATTCTCTCTCACAATGATTTTGAGTAGCTGATCACTCAGAGGTAGTTATTTTGCCTTTGTGTATACCTTCCCAATGCTGGAAACAAAGTTTACTTCCTCACATGGTTTACTTGGTCTTTCTCTTTTTCTAGTTGCTGCTTGTGTATGCAAAACCAAGTAAATCGATACTTCTCTCTTTTCTTTCTGCTGACTATGTGCCTTCGGTTCACACAAAAAGCCAAGAGGCAACACAACAGCAAACAGAGATGTCAGCACAGAACATACATTGCAGACACTATGGGAACATGGAAAGCTGAGGATGAACGTCTGCTTAAAAGTGTACTTAGGAAACTTTGGTCAGGTTTTGTCATTAACATCATACACGTTTTGAAATGCTGATTGCATTAGCAAGCACTTGCTGCTTTCAGAATCAGATTTACTTTATGAAAATCAGATCCGGCAGCCTCTCTGCCCTTCCCAGCTTATCTTGGGGGATGGGAAAAAAAAGGTAAGGGAAATCTGGTTCTCTGGCTCACTCCATGGATTCAGTAACACAGATGAGGAGAACGGTGGTGGAGGTTATGCAGCTGCTGGCCCTGATTAACTGAGCTCCCTCTGAAGAACCACAGAAATGCTGTTTGGAGGACACCTCTGGAGGGCTCCAGTTCCACATCCCATGAGAGACATGTGTACTGTCCAGCATCCTGGCCCCAACCAGCCCTACCTGGGACATCTCCTTCCCTGCCCATGGCCCTGGAACCCCAGTTCAAGCTGAGCTTGCTCCTCGACCTCCTCCTCTCGAGCAGAACAACAGGAGGTTGTGCCAGTCGGGGATTTGCCAAGCTCCAGCTTGAGAGCCTCTAGCCATGCACCCTGCACCTCTCTGGGCAGCCTGCTCTGCTGTGGTGCTCTCCTGGGGAAGCCCCAAGGTGCCGGATGCTGCTGTTGCTGTGGATGATATGGCCTGGCACCATGGTGAGACGCAATTTTTCCTTGCCTGTGTAGCTCCCTCTTCAAGCAGTGTAGGCAGTGATTGTGTGGTCCTCCCTGTCTCCTTGCCCTTCCTTAGCCGGAGAGGGGAGCAGGGCAGGGCCATTGGTGCTGGCTGTGTGCGCCTGTCAGCGCTGACAGCCTGTGGTGTGGCTGGGTGTGTGTGTATGAACATGTGTGCTGTTCATGTGTGTACGTGTGCGTCTGCATCCGGCCAATGCCTGCTCAGCCTTGATACCAGTTGGTCCCACAGGCATGGAGTCGCAGCAGAATTCCTGTCCTGGACTACTGAATTTGGCAAACCCTAACAGCCATACCCCTAGGTCAGTGTGTTCTACAGATTTGCTGAAGATGGGCTCTGCCACCATCCAGGCCACAGATGGAAATGTAGAACCGCAGGGGCACACGTACAAATCTCTGCTTCCCTCACTGTCATCTTCCAGCTGGAGCTACTGAGCATTTTAGTCCAGACAATTTTAGCAGTCTTACCCATTACACTAATTCTCAGCTTTCAAATGAGAATGCTGTGGGAGGAAGTACCTCAAGCCGAGGTACATCATCACATCCACCTCTCTTCTAAAGTTTTGTGTCCTTTTCGACTTCCTTTTTCTTCTGTCTCCAAGAGGCATCCCAGGAAAGAAAACCTCAGTCTCTGATTCTAGACCTACCTCTCTGATTCCTAGACTTACCTGTTGTGGAAATTGCAGACATGTTCATATGAAATATTTATCACACAAATTATTATTTCCATGCCTTACATGAGCTACTACAAGCTTTAAGTGGTGAGAGACACATATGATCCCCTGTATCAGCTGTGTGGGGTTAGAAGTTTGGAAAGGAGTTGTTACTCTGTTCTGGCAGCTAGGAACTTCGCAGCATTGTAGGAGAAACATGTTAGTGGGAAATTAGCTCCCTTGAATCCACACTAATTTGATCCCATCCCAGTGAAACTGTTTGATCAAGGACTGTGGCTTTTTACAATTTTCTATGTTATCAATGCTACTAGTTGTCTGAATATTGTTTTAAAGTGCATTTAACTGCGAAATTGTATTTGCAGGAGAGAAAACAAAAATGTCATTCACAAATAAACTTGCCTGTTGAAGTTAAATTATATTTGAAGCTGAAAAGTGAAAGAAGCAGGAACAACTGAACTGTTATTTTAATTTATCAGTAAAATGAAGATTTTATTTTGGTTTCAGTTGTGAGAGAGGTATCTCAGCACAGGACTGATATTCTTGCTTCATTTCATGCCCATGAAATGAACTAAATAAGTTCATTTAAGTTTGCAAAAAGTATAAACCAATGTAAATACAGTACAACAAAGACTTTTGGTTCAGGATAAAAGTGGGTCCAGGACCTACCCAACATTCATCTTCTTTTTTTTTTTTTGCATCATTCCTGAAATTCTTCTTGGGGTGATAGATCTTTGAACATTCCTTTGTATCTGCTCTTAGTTTCTGCATTTCTGAATGCTTAAGAGCAACATGTTACTTCTTTACATACCACGGTTAAAATGAAAACCTAGAATCCCCAATTATAGCAATTTAAAGGGATGTGAATAAATGAGATTATGAGGGAAATTTTTGTTCTCGAATACTTCCTATATCGATTTTATCTTCCCTAATGACAGTTTATTTAGTTTCAGACTGTGCTAGGAAATGTGTGTTTGTCTGGACAGCAGTTTCCTGTGAATCTGGAAGGCACTTGGTTGCTGCTGTGCCTAATTTATTTCCTGGCTGGCACTTGTAGCACTGATGGGTAACCCGAATGTGGATGCATTCACATTTGTTCTGAGTGAAGGTAAGCATGAAAAATAACAATAACTTTGTTTAACCGCTGACCTCTTTCAAAAGGGCACACGAGATCATCATCCTTTTTGTCATGTGTTCTTTTTGCAGTTTCTTGTAGGTTATTAAAAAAATGAGTTGTATGAAGAACATGTGGAGCTTGCAGTTCCATTGTGTCTTTCACTATATCCAATAAGAGTATTATTTTCCATTTTCATTCACAGTCTGTTAGGAAAAGGATGCCTCCACTTGCTATCTGACAGATAGACATGAGAAAGGCAACCAAGAGATTTTTCGACAGAACATTCAAATTCGGGATACTGCACGGTCTGGGTTCTGGTGTTGAGTGCTGGCTTAATATTCACTGATGGCCAAATGTTTAGGCCAGCTAATGACTTTTACACAAGACAAAATGGAGTATTTCAGAAGCTCAAGGTCAGCCTAAGCTGGCGTAGCCTGGGATCAGTACTCTGTGCTGAGCTATTATCCAGGGTAAATATATTTTGGAAACAGTAGGTCAGTATTCAAGACTGGAGATCTGACAATCCAGCTGCATCCCCTGTGGATGTAAGAGACCAACATCAAACAAACAAAACCAAAAAAAAGCATTGCATTTTGTTATAAACATGATGGTCTGAAGATATCATTAGAATGAGGCCTATAGGAAGCAATAACTTATTAAACTATGGTCGATCGTGAGGAGAAAAGTAGACAAGTTCTGAGAGGACAATCCCTTCCACAAGACACAGCTAGGAATTGAGACTAATTCCACTGAGGTGAGTTATTCAACAGTAAGTTATTACTTATCAGTGAATTATTTAACTTTACAAGAAAAGGTGTCTGGAGCCTTTGGAGCAGACAGGATATAAAGTGCAAGGCGGGAAAGAAAGAGGGAGTGAGAAGTTTTGTGTTCTGTGGAGTATAAAATGTTTGGAGGGTGAGGACGTAGGCTATAATGTGCCATAAAAAGAGCCTTTATTGAATCCATGTGTTGTCTGTCCTAGTGTTATGCATTTAATTCCAAGGTGCACCTGAGCACCTGAGTGTTTTGTGAATCTCCCTTGGGGATCAGGACTGGGAGATGAAATACTTGTTCTGTGCTGAGCATTTCCTTCATGGCTGTCTGTGTCATCCTTTACACATTACCACAGGATCTAATTCTGTCTCGTAGTGGCTACTTACTTTCACCTCCACAGTTTGTGAGAGCTTTTGGTGTGAGCTGAATGAAGCATGCAAAGGTGAGGCCTGCCAGTAGAGTAAGGTCACTGGTAGATTTCTTTGGGAGTCTGGTCTTGTGCTTGTGCTTTTCAACACATTCATCAACAACCTAGAAAAGTCAGGAAACAGTGAGATGACAAAGTTTGCAGCTGATACTGAGGTACCAGAGTGGTACAAACGTGGCAGCTTTTCAGCAGAAACTCATCACGGTACTCTCTGGGCACTACACTGACTTACAAAATTCTTGTTAGTAAACATGAAATGATGGGGAAGAATAACCCAAATTACACATATAAAAACAATGGCTCCAAGCTCTCTGTCACCGTTTGGAAGGAAGAATTTGCAGCAAACATGTATATGTCAGCTCGGTGCTCTGAGGTGGCTGAAAAGCAAATGGAACCCTATAAACAAGGCAGGCTCAGTCCTCCAGCTGCTCTTGGGCAGAAGAAGCAGGATGCTGGAATTGGCACCAACAAGACGTATTTTAGGTTTGACCCCACCTGGCCGTCTTTGTGTTAATGATTCTGTCACATCACAGTGTTAGTGGTATTCTGTTGGCAAACTTTTGTTTGGTTGCAACAGATTTCTTGCAGTCTAGATCCTTTTGCTGTATTTTGTACAGTGGAAATGTGCTGAATTTAGCAAGCTTGGGAGGCTTCATAGAAGCCAGTAGCACAGTTTTCTAAATGCTCCAAGGAAGGGCTTTTGTATTCAAAAATCAGTGTCGTGTTTCCAGCTGTGTCACTTGGACCAGTGGTCAAGAATCACCAGACTGAGGGGCCAGGACTGAGTAAAAGCCTTTGGTCTGACACTGGTCACATGCATCACGTCACAGGCGTGCATCCATCACGCAGCCATAAAGTGCCCAGCACACGACAATCACACGCCCATCGTGTGCCAGGCACCTGCCAATCAGATGCCTGTCGAGTGCCTGGGCATCTGTTTCATCTTAAAGTAAAGTTGTCCTTTTGGAAGAGATTCTCATTCTACTTTGTCAGTCCACTGACATTTGTGGAGTGACACAGGAGAGGGAGTGAGGCAGGGATGCAAATGAGGCACTGGGATTGAAGTGATAATTCAGGGAAAACAGGCTGGAAGAGAGCTTTAAGTAACAGGATAATGGGTATTTTAGGAACCTCTTGTGGTTTCTAACTGTTGAACTCAAGTACCTACATGTTCTTTTACCTCCATTTATCTCCATTTAAGAAAGGTTTTTAGAGTTCTTTACTTCATCCACTCAGTCAATTGCTCTTGTCTTTACAGATAATGTTCTTTTAAGTGTGTTATAGAACTTTCCTGAGTGCTTCAAGGTACAGAATAAAACCAGAGAAATTTAATTTGATTGAGGCTTTTGGATACCACCTAAGCTGACCTCCTGCTCCAAGCAGGGCTAACTTCAAAGCCAGATGTGGGATACTCCTTAAAATACCTTCTGCAGTTTGCTAAGACATTAAGAGCAGCTCACTTTAATTTCTTGCGTCTGGACATGCTGTGCTGTTTGAATTCAAAGTGGTATTCTAGTATTAAATTCTGCGTCCATATGCAAAAAAACCACCTCAAAACAACTGCCTTGCCTGCTCTTTGTTAGTGACAGCAGTTTGACTCTTTTTTATTTTGCATCCAGAGGCCCACCTTTCAGCTGCTGCCATGTGAAGAGATTCCTAGTTAATCCAAGGGTGGACTGGGAGCTAGTCATTCAGGAAAGAGTGACATGCAGCCACTGTATATTGCCATCGCCTGCTGAGCTGAACTCTCTTACTGGGAAAGATGGTTAGGAGGCTGGGGCATGCCGTGTGTGTGGGGAGGCTGCGGGAGCTGGGTTTGTAAATCTGGAGAAAAGAAGTTTGGAGGGTGAGGGGGAAGCCTCACTGCAGTCTTCCTTTATCTAAGGCAATGCCAGGGAAGATGGAACCAGATTCCTGGAAAATATCCATCCTTAAAGATTTCTGAAATGGGAAATAATATAAAAGTTAGTCCTGTGTCAACATGCTGTTTACATTAAAGAATTCTTTGGACTGTTCTGCCTGTGACTGCTGCCTTCATGGAATCCATAGATAGAACCAAACTTGTTTTCCTTAGCAAAATTTGTTATTGTTATTTTTCCCTAAAAATAAAAGCTTTAAATAACAAAAAGTTCTCATCTGTGGGCTATGGAAGCTGTCTCTTTTGCACTGTGTTCTTCTCTCAGCCAAGTGTCTGCAAGGAGAAATAAATTTTCAATAGTTCACTATTCAAGTTATCTGATAAGAACAAAGTTACCTGTCGTAGAAACACACATTCTGTGCTGGCTGAAGTTTGGGCTGCCTGTTGACTGGATTTGCAGCTGTTGTGAATCATGACAAATGACATAGAATAAGTGCCCATAAAAATTTAAGAAAATGTCCTAGGTTGCAATATAGATGTTTTTAAGTATTCTATTACCACCAGCTGTGGGCCGTTAGCTGTTATCACCTGCTAATGGCCCACCCCGGATGACAGACAATGGGCCATCAAGGACCCACCACATGACTCATAGACTTATCTCATCCCATTGTGGGATGCTCTGCCCAGGAGGGAGGAGCCAGGTGTTCCCACCTGGATATAACCTGGCCTTGGAAGTGCCTGAGCTAGCCCTGTCTACTGGGTTACCAGAGGGCAAGAGCTACCACTGGACCTTCAGCTGGAGACCAGACCTTCACAAGATCACCGCTTGAACTGAACTACTTCAGTTGGACTGCTACCACCACCCTAACAGGGTGTCAGGTTTGTCTTTGTCTATCTGACTTTGTCAGTGCTTTTCCTTGTATTATTTCACTTATTTTTAATTTCAGTCTTGACTTGTGATCTCCCATTGGTTTGTTTTTCAGACCAACACAGAAAATCAGAACCCAACCTATTAATTTTCACTAATTAGATTCTATTGGACTGAGACACAAACACCATGATTGATTAATATTAAAGTTTTGATCGCAGCCTTTCCTGTGCCTGAAGAACACTCCAGTTTCATACAGCCAATTTTCAGGTAGTCTTCAAAATCTTCTTCAGTGCCACAAAAGTAAATTACTCCCCATCCCTGACCTCTTGTTATCTTCAGACATCTAATCTGGAATTTCTTGGCTCCTGTAAGATTTGATGTGACTGATGCATCTCTCAAGGAGGAGTAATAAAGGGTACTGTGATCCAAAGAGGTCTTGATCACAAATAATTTTTGAGACTCAATGTTGTTTTCATTCTCAGACCTTTCCCAAGCCCTGAGAAAACTATGCTTTCCTCAGACTTGAAAATTGAAGCAAAACTCCATGACCACATTTGAAGCAAGACGAGGAGTTATCCATGAATGCAGGCCAGTGCTACTTCTTGTCAGATCCAGCCCAGCAGTTTGAAGGCAGGTGGCATGGCAAGTCTGAGGTCAAACCAGTCAGTCAGTCCAGAGCTCAGGCACAGCGATCAGGTTCCTGGCCAGGCTCACAGGTGTGCTATAATATGGCTACAGACAAGCAAACCTACAGCACAGATCAGACTAACAGGGACTAACAGGACAGGATGGGCCTTAAAAGGACCTGGACTCATGAGCAGAATGGGTGGATGGAGCCCATTGGTGAGGTTGACCAAGGCCTCCTTAGTGCCCTCAGCTGTCTGACACATCTTGGAACTTTCAAGGACCATCACTAACATTTCACAAGCAGAAGAAAATGAGATTTTGGGCCATGAAGCAGACTATCTCTGAGTTCACCATGAGGCTTAGGACTTCTTTAGACGTATCCCACTGTCATCCTCCATCTTTCAGTGTACAGCCTAGCTGGAGATAATTTAAGCAAGTGCCTTCATTATCTGCTTTTTCTCCTTATTTTTCAGTGGTACCTTGTTTACTATGTACCATTCTCTCTGATAAAAACCCCAATATTTTTTATTCATATATTATTGTCCTCAATTTATGACAATATTATGAACATGCGTGATACATTGCTATTGTATCTTCGCAGTACCTCTGAGGGGAAGGAAATTCTCATAGAGTCAGAGAAATTGCACAGTTCATTTCATTTAAAGCTGCAAGTACTTGGTACCGTCACAAACCAGAAAAATAAATTTAAATCAGGCAATAGAGCCTCAGTTAAGGAATCCAAGAGTAGAGGAACATAAATGAGTTATTACCTGCAGGCAACTTTATTTACTAACTTAACAAGCATCCTTACGCGAACACTGAAGAGGCAAGACTAAGCCTACTAATTAGGACTTAATTTCCTTAATCAGGAGACCAGTGTGGTTTCAGGTGGCCCCATGCCTTGATGACACCATGCCTTCAAACTCTGGCAGTTCTACTGTCTCCGTTATGCTGGTCTGTTTCACCCACCAGGCAAATACATCTAGTGTGCTGAATCGGATATTGAAGAGAAAAAGAAGAGGATCTTTGCACTGAATGTAAATGTTCATGCTTCTGAACTTTGTGTGTGAATCTACTACTTCTTTTGTGTGACGTTTGGAAGCCTTTCATCTGTTTTTGAAGAGCACGGATCCCATCAGAGAAGGGACAGTCACAGAGCCCATCCTAAGCAGATTTCTTGCACACCTGTGTGGCACTAAAAATAATGGAAAGACAAACTCCGGCAGCTGCTGTTATCTTCTACTTAAATCAGCCCTCATTTCACAGATGTTTGTTGACAGCAGAGGAATGAAAGAACTTCAGAGTTGTAGGCACCATTAGGCTTTCCGGAGTGGGAAGATACACTATTTGCCACAGGCTGTCATCTCATCACAGTCTTTTTTTTCCAGTCAGTGCTTCCTTCTTGTATACCTTTTTCTGTCTTAGCTCCCCAAGGGAAGCTAACAAAAAATATCATTGCATTTTGAGGCTTAGGGAAGACATTATGTTCAAGAGATAACGATCTTCATCAAGCCCTGACAGCCGTACTGGGTCTTTGGCTTGGTATATCCATATGTTTTCAAGAGCAACTGCTGCATAGCCCCAAGTATGTAGCTGTGGAGGGCAGATGCTGGAAGGCTCTGGATGCATCCTGCTCCTGGATAAAACTCCCAGATATGTTTACTGAGGCATGCTCTGGTGGGCATAAAGAAAGAACATGACGGAGAAACAAACGTCAAAACAGGATGAATAATTTTGTTTGCTACACTAGGTATAAGGAGACATGGTACTGGGTGGGAATGAATCTCTCCACAGATAGGATCATGCTGTGGCCCTGTCTGATGCTGTGGGAGAGTAGGATTTCCAGTACCTGAAGAAGCGTAAGGTTTACTTGCGAACTGTATTTCTCGTCCTATTTCTGTTGTGGTTTTTCTTAATTATTATTAAAGCAGTTTTGTTACACCATTTGTGCCTTTCCTACTGAGATCCAGAAAGAATGCTGCGCCCCTCCCAGAGCACAGTAACTGTGCAGTAACTGTGAGTGAGGAGGAGGGGGGTTAGCAGTTCCTTTATGAAACATAAAAATAGTTCCTACTGTTTACATTAAGAACTTTGATGGGCCATGTCATTTAAGGCTTTGAGGGTAGAGTGCCTCCTGTGATATGGAGTTGTTAAACTGTACAGTGAAGGAATGGTGAGAAACATATGTGTTGTCATGCCACTCCCCCGTGACACTTTGCATTTTTTGCATACTGAAGGGGAATAGCTCCAAGACGTTGTGGGAAGATTGCCTTATACTTCATGGAGAAAGCATTTCAGCATTTGCATCTAAGCGTAGCATTGTGTACAGCTCCTTAAATAATTGAAAAACCAAAATAAGTGCAAAACATTTTTGCTGCACCGCCTGCCTGTTTGTTTTATTCCTCCTGTCACTTAGAAAGACCTTTCAGGATGGATAACCTGATTTTGTACTAGTAGAACATTAGGTTTTACTATTAAGTTGAACTCCTGTGAATACAAAGCAAGTCAGAAATTTCACTGCAATCCTTTGTTCTGTTACCAGGGATATCATCAGCAGAGTTCATTAAATACCTCTTTCAATTCCAGTGAAGGCTATCTTCACCTTCTCATCTGGAGAGAATACTACATTTCTCAGCCTGCTAGATAAAACAAACAGAAAAAAAAAAAGCCCAGGGAGACTGAATTATCACTTAAAGGAACTTTCTGTCTCTTCACGTCTCTCTATTTTTTGCCTAGATTCCCTGTTTTTTTCCCCTGCTAAGAGGAGACTTACTTTTGGTTCAGCGGTAGGTTGTTCTCATGTTGAGCTCTCATCATTGAGGAGATTGGATGATACAATATATTGGCATCTACAAGTCTTAGCTGATCATTCTCAGTCTTTTCCATTCAGACTGTGCTTTCAGATTAACCAGGAAAAAAGGAAATTTTATCAGGAATTTAACTTTTTTTGAGTTCCTTGTCAATAAAGAAGAGAAACAAATCAAGGAGGTAAAAACTCTTAGATAAACTCTTTCTAGGTGAAGATGAACTTGAGTTCACCTGTGAAGCCATGTGTCTTGTTCTGCAAATTGCTGCCTGAACTGAGTTCAGCAGGATTGAGGACCCTTACACCAGGGTCAGAAGACTATAGGGTGTCTCCAAGACTATATGGTGTCTCCATGGAAATTATGGAAATTTTGTACTTTTCTTCTGAGATAAGACTGTGGTCAAATGTTCTGCAGAGTAGTTCAGCAATTAACTAGTCCTAAAAATCAAACCTCTAGTATCCAAACAGTCATGAAGCTTTTTAGGAAATAAATGTGAGGCCTGGGAATGTACAGCATAATTTCTTTACAGAAGCTGGATGTCTTTTTGTCTGGACAAGGCTCACACATTTTCATGATGTATTTTGTTCAGACATTTGGATAGTCGAATACTGTGCATATATGTTGCAAATTATTTTATCCCCTTACGAAAATACTATCAGAATGCAAAGCAGAAAGGATAATTTTGTCGGCTTCCTATGTGGTAGACTTTGGTGCAACAATGACTCTGAATGAGCGATTCACTCAGAGATTTGCAAGACCTGTAGGAAGATAACAGGTACAGGGAGACAAGAGATTTTAATGAACAAGAAGAAGCAGGAGTTATTTTAATAATTGTTTGCATTACATTTTTTTTCCATAAGCAAAAATATCACTAATAGAACAATTCTTACCTGTGAAATCAGAATTAGTGACACTAATAGGGACTCCTATTTTCAAGATATTTCAAGAATAATATATTTTTCTGTATTTGTTTTCACCTTGCATGGATGATTCAGTTTTGTATCATCCAAAGGGGAATTAGGGAAAACGAGGCATGAATTTTCACAAGCACGACAGAGCAAAGGGAAGAAACAGCACTCAAAAGGAGAATTCTGAATAGTTGTAAGGAAGAAATTCTTCAGCACAAGAGCATTGAATCACTGAAATACGTTGTTCAGGGAGGTTGTGGAATCAGCATCCTTGGAGATGTTCGAAACTCATGTGGGCAAGACCCAGAGTAACCTGAATTTGCTTTGAAGAGCCTTGTTTGGAATTGTGCTTGAGTCAGAAGACTTTCAGAATTCTTTTGAGTCTAAGTGCTTCTATTATCTTATGATCTCAGTTATACCACAAAGTGATAAGTAATCAGAAAACAACAAGACTAATTACTGGATTTTCTGAGAAAAGGCGTGGGACTGCAAGAGTACATGAGGATTAAACAGCAAAATGTGTTGCATCCTGAAAAGAAAGACTTAAAAGGAGTAGAAGAGGGAGCATATTGTGGCAATGATGGCTGCTGAGTTCAGAAAAACATGGAAGTATTCTACATGCTGTGGATGAATGCGTGGAATTTTCTTCACTGGGCAGTCATGATGTAAATTATTGAGGTAAAGCAATATCTAGATAACTGCATAGAAAAATTATGACATTTGCTTCTCCGTAATGCTAGGGAAAATGCATTCCAATATTTACATTTTGAGATACAAACTGATTACTTGCAGCACCTTCTGCATTTAAGACACCAAATATTAGGCCAGATCCTTTTAGATATAAAGTTACTTAAATATTTCAGTTCTTCAAATCTCTGTATTAGAGGTGAGTAAGAAAAGCAGAACACTAAGATAAGCAAGTCAGTGGTAAGATCCTATCAAATTTATTGCTGTCTTTCTTTCTCTTTGCTTGTCTCTGCAGATTAGATGCCTGTAAGCAAGAGTCCTTTGAGACTCGTAGGACAGCTGTCTCCAAGCCCTGTGATAAAGGTGCGTCTTGTTGGTATTCAAAATTTTTCTTCTACACTTTCTTCTTCTATACTTTTTTCTTCTACACTTGCAGCAAAAAAAATGTTTAAAAATGCAAGTAGCAGTTTATAATTTGCAAAGGTGTCCCTGCCTGCAGTGCTCTGGGCACTGCTATGACTTGCTTTTCTAAGCATGGTGTGTGGCTGTTATGTCTTGCTGCAACACTGTCAGTCTCTTGGTTTGGCAAAGACTGCGGGTTTCACATTCTTCTTCTAAGGAGGTGTTTTGTTTCATGCTAGGTTTGGAGGATTATAGTAAAGGTGAGCTAATATGACTGTAATTTTGTAATAGACATCAGTGATTCATGGCACCAGAACGTAACGTGCAGGCAGGAACAGACCACAATGTTGATCAGAGATAATAAAGCCATAACATTGACAAGAAATATTCAACTTATTTTAAATCTGGGAATGTGCACTAAGGAAGACTCCTCATCAGTTTCCTTCTACATTAATATCATATGTACTCTATCTTCTCATTTCTTAGTCATAATAATTTTGATTATCAATGATTGGACCACATTCAAAATGGGATATTATAAATGGCTTTGACACTCTGAAAGTTTTTTGGCACAGAATTTCAAACAAGATAAAGGCTCTCCACTGCAGTGAGCTCTGCAGCCATCTTTCATTGCAGGCATTACCTGATGCAGCAGAAGACCTGGAACCAGTTTTTGGAGCTGCAGGAAACTGCCTTCTTACAATGAGACCCCGGGCTCATCCACCCTGCTTCTCCCATTTCTCCTATTTCTCCCATTTCTCCCATTTAGTTTGTTGGTTTGGGGTTTGTTTTTTTCCCATTGGTTAGGGGATCCTTCCTTCCTTCCTTCCTTCCTTCCTTCCTTCCTTCCTTCCTTCCTTCCTTCCTTCCTTCCTTCCTTTTTCTTTTCTTGCAGGTCTCACCTGTCCAAGCCAGGAATCCAGCCCCAGATTCACCACCTACTACTACAAGCACTCACCTTTTGCCTTGAAGTCTGGAGCCCACCAAGCCTTCCTCACCCACCTGCTGTGTGGTCTGCCTCAGGCAGTGCCACGTGCCAGGCCAGGAATGCAGGCACCAGACAGCATCAGAGCAAGCACCACTACCTGGGACCTCACACGGCAGTGACTTATGGCCAGGTAAGCAGTGCAGCAGCCTACTGGGAAAAAGTGTGTTTTCATAGCATTTTCAGAGATTCTTTTCTGTAAATTATAGATCTTACCATACCTGATACCTTACCTGACACTGGCTATGTCTGGTCTTAGTTTTAGTCTTAAAGGGACTCACTCAAGTCTTCTCTATGCACAGGAGAAACAAAAGCTAAGCAGGTTAGTACTGAGAAGCCTTAGGCACTCTCTCCATGTCCAAGAGCAGAAATCAAAAAAGCATAATAAATCAGCACAAGCTGAAGCAATGTGACTGTGCCTTGATGGTTTAGCAGGGGTCTTGAAGGATTCAGGATTGCTTCTGTAGTGTAAGTGCTGATGACACAGAAATTCTCTTAAAATTAGTATTTCTGGGGTTATAGCATTTTGTCAGAAGTCAGTGGGCAAGATATTCTCTCTTTTTTCCTCCAGCTTGCTCAGAAGTGTCACATTTGAGAGTGATATCTGAAAAAGCTCTTGTGGTGCCAGGAGACATTTTTATTTCCAATTCTGTGATAACATTTCTGGAAATAAATTCTGCCAACAACAGTAATTAAACAGACCTTCCAACTGTGCCTTAGGCTGCCCTATCGTGTTTGTTTTCTGCTCAGGCAACAAAACTGGTCATGACAGTAAAATATTCTGCTGGCATATCTTAGAGGCATATGTTCAGCAAAAAGCCTTGCTCAGTTTCTAGATTCCCAGCTCAAATAATTAGCAGCATTTGCTATTAAACCAGAAAGAGCTGAAATTTATGATTACACTTCATATGTTTAAAGAGTGTGTATTACAAAGTTCATGTCGTACATCCAACCTTACTACAACGCTTTCCCAGGGAACAACTTTTTTCCCCATTTCTGGCAGATCACTGTGGCTGTCTTCACTGGCTAAGAAGACATTTTAAAAAAGCTTCTAAGCTTCAAGAGTGGGAGCAAGTGCTGCACCTTTTCTACACTCTCTCAAGAAATAGACACCTTCTCTTCTCACTGAACTCCCTTGAAAGTATCCCAAATTATGATCATCCTTACCCTTCTCACCTCATGTCGTCTCACTGTGCACCCCTTTCTAACAGCTTCCCTGGATTCTCTTGATCTTACCTGCTAGTGACTCTAAACTCAACTGGAGCAAAGAAGAGCAGCAGACATTCATTAAGACTTTCTTGTTTCAACCTCAAATGCTATGGCCTCTACTGGAAACAAATAGGCAAAATTTAAAAAAACCCCACAAACAAATCCCAATACCACCACAACCAAAACAAAAACCAAAAGCAACAAGGCAAAAAACCCCCAAACCAAACCAAATCAAAACAAGCAAGCAAACAACAAAAAAACTCCCAAATCCCAACACATATGTTTTTAATACTGTGTGTGAAGTTTGGATTAAAATATAATTAACCCCATTTCAAGAAAGAAATTCACAAAATAAAGTTTTAAAAATAAAGTTTTCCATACTTCGTGATATTACTTCTGTACCTTGCTAATGTGACAGAAAGTAGGACAGATTACAGCTTTTCAAGTACATCTTTTCAATTCTCTTAAGACCTTTTTAAAGAAATCTCAAATATTGGCATTATAATAAATGCTATTTGGTCTGCATTTTAAATAATGATCAATATCAGGAGTAGTCCAGAACACTTTCTTTATACCTTTGAGGAGCAAATGCAAGTCAGTGTCTTAACGGAACAGCTCAAAAACAGATTGTGTAGGTTCAGTCTAAAGTTTGAAATTTATCATGTACAGCTGAGAACAAAATTCTGAGAGATGAAGTAATCTCTTCAACATGCTCTAATTGAAGCAGAGCAGGAAAACAAGTTCAAAGCTGAGAATTTTTAAATAATCAGAAACACAAGGTTATTTGCATAATGTTTGACTGGTTCCTTAAAAATGTAACAGAACAGAATATCTAAAGGATGATGCGTGCTGCAAGGTCAGCACTGATAGCAACTGTTTTCTTTAATACATTTAAAGCTATTTAAATCAATTAGCATGACTTAGAACTGACTTACAGAAATAAATAGTGATATATTTTCAACTTTATACTGTGGTGAAAAATGACTAATGAGGCGTCTGTGAAATACAGAGGCCTTGTATGGGTGATTTATGTAATGGATATTAATTTAAAATAGCAGTTAAAAAATAATCTGCAGTTTTACTCTTTCCTCTGGAAGAAAAGATTTTGTTAAAAAAAAAGAATAGAAAAATGAGATGGTAGGACTGTAGAAAAAATTCAGTCTGGAAGGTAACTCAGGAAGTCATCTAGTTGAACCTCCAGCTCGAAGAAGGGTTAGCCAGGGTTTTTTCCAGTTTGACCTTAAAGATCTCCAAAGATGGAAACTGCAAAAGCTTGGGCAACTTCTTCTACTACATGACTGTCTTCATGGTAAATAAAGTTCTCCTTTTAGCTATTTTGAATATCTTTCATTTTGACTTCTGCCCTTCTTTTCTGGGCCCCCAAGCATACAACACCATGAAAAGCTTGGCTCTATTTTTTTGTTGTCTTCTTTTTCAGAACTTGTGTCAGCTGTCAGTAAAACATTTGTCTCAGTCAGCAACACTTCTTTGTTAGTGAATATCAGATCCAACAGTGCATCACCCTTGTTTGCCACAACAAGTGTTTTAATGAATAAATTATCCTTGACACACACCAAGAATTTCCTTAGCTGCTTGCATCCCACCATGTTGCTACTCCAACAAGGATCTGCAATTTATAGTTACTGGAGTCATTTAAGAAAGGCTTCTCTGCAAAGCTGTTCTTTAGTCAGCTGGCTCCCAGCATGTATTGGTGCATAAGGTTATTTTTCCCCATGTGCAGAGCTTTCATTTCCCGCTCTTAAAGTGCATGAGCTTCCTCTTTGCAGATTTCTCCAGCCTCTCAAAGTCCTTTTGAATGGCAGCACAAACAACCACCCGGTGTATCGGCCACTCTTCACAGGCTTGTTTCATCTACGAGCTAGTGGAGGGTGTGCTCTGTCCCATTACCCAGCTCATTGCTAAACAGGATTGGACCCATTACCGGTGCCTGGGGCACACTGCTAGTGAATGGCCTCCAGTAGAACTTTGTGGTCCTGATCACAACCCTTCTGAACCTTGCCAGTTCAGCCAGTTTTCAGTACACTTCCCTGTGTGCTTAACTAGCCTGTCTGTGTTGGGACGTGGGGATGGTTGACCTTGCCTCTATGCCAGGTGCACACCAAAGCTGCTCTATTGCTCTTGTCCTCAGCTGGACAGGGGAGAGAAAATAAAACAAAATGTTTGTGGGTTGAGATAAAGGCAGGGAGAGTTCTCTTACTAGTTGCTGTCACAGGCAAAACTGACTCAGCTTGGGGAAATGAATTGAATTTATTGCCAGTCAAATCAGAGTAGGGTAATGAGAAATAAACTCAAATCTTAAAAACACCTTCCCCTCACCCTGACCTTCTTCCCAGAGTCCACTTCTGATTTTCTCTCCCTCTGACCCCTCAGAGGTGCAGGGCAATGGGGGCTGTGGTCAGTTCGTCACATGTTGTCTCTGCCATTCCTTCCTCCTCAGGGGGAGAACTTCTCCCACTCTTCCCCTGCTCCAGCAAGGGATCCCTCCCACAGGAGATAGATCTCCATGAACTTTTCCAACATGAGTCCTTCCCATGGACAGCAGTTCTTCATGAACTGCTCCAGCATGGATCTCTTTCCATGGGGTGCAGTCCCTCAGGAAAAAGGGTCTTCAATGTGTGTTGCCTGCAGGGTCACAAGTCCTGCCAGCAAACCTGCTCCAGCATGGACTCCTCTCTCCATGAGTCCACAGGTTCTGCCAGGAGCCTGCTCCAGCTAGGCCTTCCTGTAGGGTAACAGCCTCCCTCAGGTATCCCCCTGATCTGACATGTCCTTTATGGGCTGCAGGTGGATCTCTGCTGCACCATGGGCCTGCATGGGCTGCAGGGGGACAATGGCCTGACTGTGGTCTGCAGCATGGGCTGCAGGGGAATCTGGAGCCCCTCCTCACCCCTCCTTCCCCACTGGCTCTGGTGTTTGCAGAGATGCTTCTTTCACATATTCCCGCTCCTCTCTCTGGCTGTAGTTGCACAGCTCTTGTTCCTCCTTAAATACATTATCCCAGAGGTGCTGCCACCATCACTGACAGGCTTGGCCTGGGCCAGTGGTAGGTCTGTCCTGGAGCTGGCTGGCCTTGTCTATTGGACATGGAGGAAGCTTCTGGCAGCTTCTTCCAGAAGCCACTGCTGTAGCCCCCCTGCTACTAAAACCTGGCCACACAAACCCAGTACAAGATATTATGGGAGGCAGCGCTGAAAGTTTTGCTAAAGACAAGGTGAACAACATCCACTGATCTCCCCACACCCACCAAACTTGTCATCTCATTGGAAAAGGTTGATTAAGCATGACTTTCCCCTCATAAATCCATGCTGAGTGCTCCCAATCACCTTGTTCTTTTTCATCTGTCTGGAAATGCTTTCTGGAATTAGTTGCTCCATCACTTTCTTGGTGAGACTGACAGATCTGTATCTCCCTGGGCCCTTCTTGTTGCCCTTCTGGATGACTGGAGTGACATTTGCTGTCTTCCAGTCTCAAGAAGCTCCTCTGATCATCACAGCCTTTCCAAGGGAATTGAGAGTGGCCTCACAACTATGGTATTATCATAACATCAGCTCTTATGAAGTGTGTCATAATAGGGGAGAGCTGTCCTGGCTCTAGCTTTTCTCTCTCTGTTATTTGCTCTTTGATTATGGGCTTTTTAGACAATATTTTCAGTACTTTTTGATGTGGTTTTAAGACCTGGAAATGTATTGGTTTTAAAAAATGAAATCTAAATAACCTCAGAACTGTATGCAATCAAGCAAAAGGAGTTTCAAACTGTGTGTCATGTATCGTGATAGTTTGATGAAAACTTGAGTTCTGACATTGCTACTGCTTCACAAGTCAGATATAAGACTTCTCATTCACCGAAAGTGGAAATTAATCTTTAGCACATTTATAATCTTTTCTCATCATTAAAACATCTGTTATTCCGACATAATATTTAATGAGTTCACAGTCAAAATTGCATTCTAAGTACTTTGAGATGTGATAGTTAGACACTGCCTTTTATTCAGATCTTTTTGAATAGTTTAAAAAGTAATCATATTTTATTGTGTTAACTGCTCGCTTTGAGCTCATCTAAATGGTAATAAGGGAGAAAATGAATGAATTTTTTCATTAATTTTTCATGGTTTCCCTAAGTATTGAATAATTTCCCTTAAAACTTTTCTATTGATTTGTGCATTTATTTCTATGGATCATCACCACTCATGTATTGAATGAATTATCTTTGCAAAGTAGCTTTTTCTTAGAGGAAAGTCTTAAAATTTCCTGGACTTTTCATATCGGTGAAGAGCAAAGCTGACTTTTAGCCTCCTCTCTGAGGTTGTCTTCCTGTAAAGTCTGCTTTCTCAGATTTCTAAGCTAAAACATTTACCATGCCTAGTTTTTACCATGTACCTTGCTAGTTCTAATGCTAGAGAAATTCTTCTGATTTTTAGCATCTCCAGTCCACTTAACTGCTAAATTACCACTTCATTAAATCCTTTGCTGTTTGAGTCAGAACTATGGCAATCTGTGGCAATACCCATTCAATTTTTAAAGCTCATTTTAAGAAGCAGTCTGACATGGTATCTCAGAGATGCAACTGGACCTCTTCTCACATGAAGTAATGACTAATATACCAGTCTAAAATATCAACAGGGTTCATTATGAAGTAATTACGATTGCCAAGCTCATCCAGAACCATCTCTAGCAGAACACCTTTCAATAGCTGCCTCCCAAATTAGCAAAATTCCTGACTCTCCTGACTACACAGCATAGCTGTATGTTTTCCCAATGAAATCATTGCAAACAGTAGAGCATTATGGCCCTTGGTAGACCTTTGGAAAGGATTTAGCTCTGGTGGAAGGAAAAGAGTAGAGGCAGAGGATAAAACCTCTTTTTGAAAAATCTATTTTTATCAGCTTGCTGAAGAGCCAATTTCAGAACAAGGTGAAAGGCTTGCTTCAAATCTGACCTTTCTGAGATGAGATGTCACGGCTCATAGGGGAGCACAGATGCTTTGCAAGTGCAGCATGGGTTTACAGGAACTACTGGGACTTCTACAGGAAAGTAAGAGCCAAAAAGGGAGTAAACTGTAGTATATGTGTGTATATATATATCACCTGGATTTTGTGAGAATATCACCAAGCTGCAAGGAGAGATCTCCACAGGCAGCAGAAGGAAGAAAACATACCTGTGGAAGCCTCATATGGACACTGAAGTGACAAACAGTCTTGTATATGAGGCAATGCAACCCACAGCAGAGTCATGTAAAAACAGGTTCCTGCAGTTCAGCAAAGTCACTATACATCACCCAGGAAGCAGGAACTGGCTGTTCCTGTACCCACATTCAGTTCACATAACCTTAGGCACCCAGAGAGATTTAAGCCAACATGTTGAGCACCACAACTGTAATAAGCTAAAAATGGATTTATGGTCTGTTATGAAGCGTTGAATGACAAGTGACGCATTACTGGTAAAGCGAACTTGATCACTTCCTGGTAGGTGACATGCCCGTGGTGAAGTGTTAGGCAAAAAAAAAAAAATTCTTTAAATCTTTAATCCAAAACATTCTCATGGTCTTTCCAGAATATTTTTATCCTTTGTGGAAGAACAGCTTCACAGACTGTTTGTAATTGCACTGAAACCTGAGGGATTTATTGATTGAAATTGAGTTAGGTACAAATAGCTTAGCATATATTTTGGATTCTTTCCTATTCTAGACAATTTGGAACCCGATAGATTAAATTAACAATGAGGAATGACAGAAGAAACGATCTTAAATCACTATGGGAATTCAGTTACTAAAATGATGTATCAGTCTTATGAAAATGTGAATAATAGTGGGAGCATCCTCTGAGACAGTTGCAAGTAACTCTGGGGCTATGATTCGTTCACCATTTACCTTCTTCAAAACATTTGATTTGACCTCGAGGTTCTTTCACATTTGAAATATTTTTGCCTACAGTTCAGGTGATAAATACCATTCCTTCAAAACTTATTTAAATTAAAGCATTTGGATAAATGTGAAATATCATGTTAACTGATAAAGAAATTGAGGAAACTTGGAACTATAAAAAGGAAATGTTTAAAACTATTTTAAAAATAAATTGAAAAATCTTAAATATGGTTTTCAGTTGGCAGAGAGAGCAGTCCTTCCAGGGAATTTACAGGCTTTCTGAATACTAAAAAAAAATCCCAAAAAAGTAAGCACTACAGGGAACTATGTCTTGCAGATGCATCGTATAAATTGGATTAAATTGGGTGATTGGGCAAACAGAATCCATACTCTAGATTACAAGGATAAATAATGATAAATATCCTAGTTTTCTCTGAACAGTTTAAACAATGCCTAACATTTTGATATTGAAAAGTAATAGGAGCTAGGTATTTGCAGTGTACCTGCAGTGTACACTGCTCCTTCATTGTCTGCATCTAAATTGAAATGTTCAGTCTACATTTATACCATTTTCGCTGTGTACACAAACTGGTTCTTGGATCAGATGGGATAGAATTTCTCATAACCGTGCTTTTTATCATGCAGAGAGCCCTGACCAGGACTGAAAAATTCTTTGTGCTATTACAGTAGAGAATCTCACAAACATATGCTTGTATTTTAAACTATTTTAGAAAAGGCCTGATGCAACTTGCTGAAAGTGAAGGCACGGCAAAGTTGCAGCTTTTGCCTGTTCAGTGGTTCTGCACCTTCAAATAGGCCATTTTAATTTCTTAAGCTTAAAGTAGCGTTGCTTGGAGCCATGCTGGGAACTAGCAGTGCTGAACTGCCCAGCAGGCTTTTCGCGGGGCTGCCAGCATAGCCTCACGATACAGCAGAGTTCTGGCTGAGTGCAAGTCCTTTGCAAATTCATACCCTGGCTCCTGTCCCCTCTGGACTACAAGATTTTTTTTTCCCCTGGTCCTAAGCCATCACAATTAATAAGCACAGCAGTACATGCAACAGGAGTGCAATTTGCAGCCTGCCAGACTTGATGTTTTACAGCCCAGTGACAAGTACATGGCATGTTTATAAGGGCATGGCACTGGCTCGGAGCACAGAAGACATCACTGGGTATCTTAGAAGACTGCATAGCAAAGAAGGGGACAATTTGGGACCAAACTGTAGGACCGTGGCAGAAATCATCTTGGCAGAAAACACCCATGTTTCCCCACAGAAAGAATTAGCTGGCTTGGGCCAAGTCAGAGCTGTGTGGATGACCAGAAGATTAAGTGTCCAAACTGAAACAGGGAATGAATTAACTTGGCAAACAGATTTGAACAATTATCCAAATAATCTTAATTTTGAATGCTAGCGTTCCCAGGCTATGTAAGCTTGGACTCCTAAGTGTACCTTGATCTAGAGAGAGAGGGGAAGGCTTGTGCACCTGTTATGATTCTAAACCAAGGTCAGTTCTGCTCGAGTCTCCATGGACGCAGAAAATTAAGCATTCTCAAGACCCAGGCCCCACGTACTCAGAAGGTTTTCAAATCACTTACAACTAACTTTTGATGCTGCAAGTGGCATTTTGGCATAATTATCAGTTGTCATTTAGGAAGGAGGAACATTAGGTTTCTGTGCTTTCCTAGATGGAAGAGGGTTGAACCACACCCTTTACATTCCAGGGAACTCGTATCTTCATTTCAAGGATCTTGAAGTGCTCACTGTCCACAGACATGTGTACAAGAGTTATGATATTAAAGAGAGAAAGAAAATTAAAAAAAAAAATGGAACACAACTTGGGCAAAAAGAAAATTCTTTCTTGGAGAGAACTGTGAGTTGCACTCATTAAACTGCTGTTATAAGACATCATACCTTTAAGTATAAAATCACCCATGAAAGAAAATGAAAAACACGGATTAACAAGAGTAAAATGTTTGAGAAATCCAACATTTTATGGAGTATCCTTACCTCAAGAACTGGAGAAAGCTATGGAGACTTAAGAGGAATTTCTTTTAATCCTAACCAAAGACAGGTGTGTTTTCATCATTGCTTTCTTACATTTCATCCCTCTCACCTAGCTTCTTCATCCCCTACATTAGTATTTCTATCCATTTTTACATAAACAAAATATGCTTAATTAGATTATTGTCACAGCAAACCAGCCATGACAAACCTCATTGTCAGAATTATTAAAAGATAGTGTGAATTTTTAAAATAAAAATAAATTATATTTTTTTATTTTTTGATGAGCACGGAAGTCAGATGAAATTCATTCACATGCTGCAAAAGCCAATTCTGATAATAATTAGGATTTTAAGTTGCTTTATTTGCATGCATCCTCTCATCTGGAAACATTCCAGTGAACCCATTAATTTACTATAAAAATCTGATCTGGAATAGTCATGGAAGGAATTATAAAAATAAAGCTAACCTTCATACCCTCATGTAACATTAATTACAGTTGAAACACACCAGTTATGCCTATTAACATGTAAAAATTTAATCATTCAAAAATCCTTGTGCATTACAACATTTTGAACTCAATCATTATTTTCAACACAGAAAATTTTAGACAAATCTTTCCATGTTGAAAGTAATGAAAAGCAGTTCCGTGCCCACAGCAGGAATCACAAAGTTGGAACATTTTTCTCATATGAACTATTTAATCTCTTAAGCTTAGAATTCACTTGAGAAAACAGTTATGAGTATAGCAACTATCTTTGTCAATTCATGCATTTTGAACGGAATTAAACATATCAGTGTATGTATCTGTAAACCTAAACCCCTTCAAAATGGAAATGTTCCACAAGTTTTTTGGTTAGAAACAAGTACATCACTAGGGATACAAAAAAAATTTAGTGAATGAATTCCTCTTTCTATTCTGCTCGTGTATGCAGCTTTTGCTGCAGTCATTAAATGGTAGTGTCTTGATCCATGAGTCTTCTTTCCTTCCTTCTTCTGTTTTCTGCCTCATGGGAGAGGGGAGTGGGCGAGGGCCTGGATGGTGGGTGTTTGGCTGCTGGCCAGGGTTGATCCAGCACAGTAGCCAGAGAGCTAATGCAGCTCAGCACACTGGAAGTGTGCACGCTGAACTGTGATCTGTATCCCAAACGTTTGCATAAACAACTTTCAGCTTTCCCTGTTAAACTGTATTACTGAGAGGGGTTTTTCTTGGCAGAACCAGAATTCTGCGCCTTCTTTTCCAGTTGCACCTGGAGACGCTGCTTGCAGGGGAGCCACAAGTAAAGAATATGTACATACATAAGGCCCCTCACCGATCTGTTCATGTCCCAGGTGGCCCCTGGGGTCCTTTACTGTTCTTTCCCATAAAAAGGGAAAAATTGGGTATTAAGAAAATGGATTTACAGCCTTCTACACCTGTGGTTATATACCAAATCAGCCAATTATTTCACAACAGGAGATACCGCAGGAGTGACCTGCTATCATATGGACTTACGCCGTAACACTAAATATGCCAAATGTATTTTGGTTTGCAGACAGCTATATTCTGGGCTGCATCAAAAAAAAGCATAACCAGCAGAGGTGATTCCACCCCTCTGCTCTTGTGAGAACTCATTTGGAGTCCTGTGTGCAGCTCTGGGGACCCCAACATCAGTACACGGACCTGTTGTATTGAGTCAAGAGGAGGGCCACAAAGATGCTTGGAGGCCTGGAGCACCTCTCCTATGAACACAGACTGAGACAGTTGAGGTTGTTCAGCCTGGAAAAGAGAAGGCTCCAGGGAGACCTTAAGGCAGTCTTCCAGTAGCTGAAGGGAGCCTAAAAGAAAGAGGGAGTTTTTACAAGGGCATGGAGTGACAGGACAAGGGGAAATGGCTTCAAACAAAAAGAGAGTAGGTTTGGACTGGATATTAAAAGAAATTCTTCACTGTGAGGGTGGTGAGGCGCTGGAACAGTTGCCCAGAGAAGCTGTGGATGTCCCATCCCTGGAAGTGTTTAAGGCCAGGCTGGATGGGGCTTTGATCAGCCTGGTCTAGTGGAAGGTTTCCCTGCCCATGGCAGGGAGGTTGGAACTAGATGATCTTTAGAGTCTCTTCCAACACAAGCCATTCAATGATTCCATGATTTTATGACTATGACTCTGAGGGGAAACTGCAAGCAAATCACAGTGATTTAGTGATACGCACACTCTAATAGTATCTTCTGTTTGGAATATCTGCTTCTGTAAATTACTTAAAGATTTTACTTTATGGTATCTCTATTTCATTTAGTATATTGCTGATTAAATTTTAGTGCCAACTGAAAAAAAAGAGCTTTATGTTTGTTGTTCTCTGGGTAGCACTTCAGGTTGAAATATGCTATAAAAATTGTGCTGATGTTTTCAGGCCAAAAAAGGAGACAGAAATAACAAAAGAAAGGGAAATCCTGCCAGTCTGAATTTAGCAACACTCCTTGATGAGCTGCTGTCATCAACATAAATTTTAATTCAGAACTTTGAAAGCTATTCTGGAGTTCTATAATAGGAAGTGAAAATCGACTAGAACTTTTAATTCAGTTATTGATTTTCAAATATATAAGGAAATGTGAAACTGCCAAAAATGAAGAGTTAAGTCTCATTACTAGTGTCTGCTGGTGACAAAACAGTTGTTTCAATAACTATATAAGAAGGTTGGGCAGGGAGAACTAAATGTTGAAACCATCAGTATAAGCTTCATATAACAATGGCTGCTGCAGGGGTGGACTAAAGCCAGTCTTCCAGGTACCTCCAGCCAGGACAGTTTCCCTTTAGGTTCACTGTAAGTGCACTAAACTATTTTTTTTCTGAAATCTTGTGCTGCTGTTAGGATTTGAGTGGCTCCAACAGTCACAAGGGCAGGAAGGAGTCCATACACCTGCGTCCTCTAACAGGGATCTGCTCCTTTTCAACACACAGGGTCAGCTGCATAATAATGTTATCGAATTAACAATACATTTTCATATATCAAATTGATACACAAAAGGTCCTTAGAAACCAGTTAGAGATTGTTATTCAGACACAGTATTTGTTTTATTGTGATGTCATAACTAATGTTTTAGCAGAACATATCTGTTCTCTAGGGTGAAGACCTTGGTAGAAAAAAAAGTATCTGGTATACGGTTCACACATCCTCTGCCCCCTAGTTATTCTGGAAAATGCTTGTGCCATTTTGAGAGACAGTATGTTTCAAAATAAAAATCTAAGTAAGAAAAAAAGTATAAGTATCATATTAGGACATAAATAAATAGATAAATATTATATGTGAATACACAAATGTGGTGTAATTGTTTGTTGAGCAAGTTCTAGTCAAATCAAACCATACAAATATGAGTTATACACTTTTTTTTTCTTTTTCAGAAGAAAATCCTTATTTTTCCTCTTGAAATGCCAAGGGAGATAATTATTTCTCTAGTCCACCTGAAGCAAGCTTGAAGTTGAAGGACTGAACAGAAATGCACCTGTGGTTCCTGCCCCAGTGCTGCTGCAACTGGCTGTGAAAGGAGGTGACGGCTCTCTTGCGATCGCAGCACTCCTCCTGCTGGTGAGAAACCACCCGATCGGGACGCAGCCCTGGGCACAGACTGGGCCAGACTGATGGTGCAGGAGCCAACTTTCGAGAAGACTGGGAATAATGGCCTCATCAGGGAGACTGAAGCTGGGAAAAATCCAAAGGGTGTGGGGAAATAGGAATAAAATGAAAAGAGTTAGGTAGAGATGAGAGGAGAGCCTTAAGCAGGAAGAGGTCACGGTCCAGAGGATAATAACACCAAAAGACAAAGGTACAGAAAGGCTATACAAGAGTTAAGATCTCTGATCAGTATGACTCCAGACTGTCAAAATAAGTGTAAAGTCCACTGGTTGAGCCTCCCTTTTCAGCATTAAGCCAAAAAAAGAGAAAAACTGTTTTTTTCTTGCCAGTCATTCTTTTGGGACAATTAAAAGAGACCTCAGAAAAAAATCTAAAATTCCGAATCTGTTATCACACAAGTTACTAAAGAGATATCACAGTTCAGATACTAGAAAAGAAATTTCACAGTGAAGCTGTTTTAGCAGTGGAACAGCTTGCCAAGGGAGATGGTGAAATTTCCATCATTAAAGATGTCAAAGATGTCCTTGTTTAGACATGGCCATGAGCTACCTGCTTTAGCTTCAACAGTGCACTTGCTTGAAGCAGAAGGCTTGATGGAAGACCAGTAGATGTCTCTTCCAATCTATATCATCCTGTGAATGTAATATGCATTTTCTGGGGGAGCTTCCAGTCTCTGTTGGAAGAGAAGGAAATCTAAAACTTGCGTGCACCACAATCAAGGAGACAAAAGTTTGTCTTAGTCCTGGTATTTCTTATCTTCACAGCCTTGGTTTGATAGCTTCTAGTAAGAATTCTTTTAAACCCTTTTCAGTCGCAGCCTTACACTTCTTAAAGCCATGTGATCTGAGCTTTATTTAGGTATTGGGCTGACTTGGGGCTGTGCAGCAGAAAAGGCAGTGTTGTCAAGACCATGTTCTGATTCATTGCAGCTACTCAAGTCAGCAAAGAAAGCTTTGTATGAAGAAAAGTTTCATTGAGGCCTGGAGAAATAGATCTTATCCATGCTAGTCTCTCTGACCTCAACACACTGCCCACTCAGGGTAAATTTTTGACAAGTTCTTTCCTAGTTTTCAATATATACAGCTTCCCATCCAGGATCTATTTTATGGAAGTGCTGGGCACGGGACAACAAAGCAAATGCATCTAAGAGTTTTTACACAAGCAGAGATTAAGTGAATTTAGGATCACTCAACATAGAAAAGAAATAATTGTGTGAGACAGCATGACAAAATCTATAAAGTCATGATGCCCTAAAAAAGGTGAATAGGGAATAATTCACTATTTTCTACAAGAACTATAGTAAAGATCAAAAGAAATTACCAAGCTGCAGGTCAGAAGCAAGCAAAGGACTTCTTCCACAAAAAGTGTAATTAAACTGTAGAATTCTCTGCCCCAGAAAGCACCCCAGAAAGCACCCCAGAAAGCCATACATGCCCAAAATATATATGATTCGTAAAAGTGATTAGACAAATCCAGAGAAGGTGATCCATCAAAGGTTATTATAATGAAAAAGGCAGATATAACCTTTGACTTGGGAAGTCCCTCAAAGAAGTGATTTAATGTGAGAACATCCATTTTGCCTGTTGACTTAAGCACACCCATGCTAAGTTTCGTCATCTATTCACAAGTGACTACACAAACAGTCTGGGCAGATAACAACTGACACGCGCCTAACAAATAGCAGTGTTATCTGCTTTGACCAGATGCAAAGATAGATCCTAGGATTTAAGTGCCCCTTCACTTTACACAAAGGATATGACATGTTGCAAAACATACTTACTGTATTGCCATTAATTCAGTCACACTGAAGCCCAGGCCTTCGAGTCCTGGAGCAGAGCCAGATATAATGTTAAAAAAATTACATGAGGAAATGTGTTATCAAAATAGAAGTACCAGATTTGGGAGATTGAATTTACCACCGCATCCAAAGCATTTCCTGCTCTTTCTTTTACTGAAGTTACAACTTGGGTTTGGCTTTTTTATTTACAGTGATATAAGTGAAGGATAATAAAACATGTGGTTTGTTTTCACGTAACAAGTGGGTTTCCTAGTATTTGATAGAACAGTATCACTCTGTACTAGCCCTATTCTTATTCTCTTTCCCCAAACTTTCAGTTCTGGCTGCTGATGTATGTGAAATACATTTTTGTATTCACACTTGGAACAATAACTGTTAGTTTTACTGAGGGTTTTCCATTACCACTTTAGTCAAAAATTTACTAACATTGCAAAGAAACAATTGAAATGCCTTCTTCTAACTTTTCCTCTTATATTTTGGGGCGGGAGAACTATTGTTTTGCCTAAGCAACCACAGCTTTCTGCATACGCAAAAGCTGTTGCAACTTCAATATACTGAAGTTTAAAAATTCCCATACTTGGTGTAAATGACTTGTATTTTGTTATCACTTTCAGTGCTCTTGCTGCTACTTTGAACCATTGCATTGCACTGTCTCCCCAGCTCAGCAGCAATATTTCTCTTGAAGTTCCTCAGGGACAACTGGGCTGTAGGGATTAATAAAACCAGAATGTCTGGGACCTAACAGCTGCAGAAAGAATCTAGAGGCAGTCCTTGTCTCTTCTCTGGGTTACGAGGACTGCTTTTAAAAGAAAGTGGAACTATGGATAGATGCCCAACGTCCCTCTTATCAAAAAGTAATGAGAATTGAAAGTCTAACAAATGAACAAAAATGAGTCCCAGGAGGTGTCCTTTTACATTTTTGGACTCACATATCTCCTTGCGAGTCTAGCCCTAGGTGACAAAAGGGCTCATCTCTGACACTGGCTGTTCAAAAGCTCACAGAGGCAACACGTTAGAGATGTGCACCCCCACACAGGGGTAGTTCAGATCTATAGCAAACCAGCCATGGTAATCAGCACATCTGTGACATCCCATTGTGCTGCTGACTGCAGTGCTGCTTCTCATGGCACGCTTTGCTCCCTGGCAATCTCCTCCAAATGCCAGTGCTTCCAAAGAAACTGCTGGATGTTTCCAGCATTTCATATTTCATAGGGCCACAGGCCAGTAGAGAGCCCTGTCTAAAGTTGCGTAGGAAAAGTTTTTCTTCTCTTCACTGGAGCAAAGGTGACGTATTCTGAAGCTTTTCAGACAGTTGTTGCACCTGCAGGATTCAGAAAAGCCACAACCTGGTCATATTGGTGGTCTCATGCAGGGCAGACAAGACCACAGTAGACTCAAGAATGGTGCCTCATTCTGGCATGGATGTGAACCCAGGCATTACTGTACAGCGTATTCTCTGAAGAGTGTTTCTCATGCTAGCTTCTGGAACCCAGAGAATGCATCTCAGAGCCCTGAAGGAATTGGCTGATGTAGTTGCCAAGCCGCTTTCCATGATATTCAAAAAGCCATGGTGGTCAGAGGAAGTCCCGGGTGACTGGAAAAAGGGAAACGTAGTACCCATTTTTAAGAAGGGAAGGAAGGAGAACTCTGGGAACTACTGAACTGACAGCCTCACCTCTGAGCCTGGGAAGATAATGGAACAGACCCTCCTAGAAGCTGTACTAAAGCACATGGAGGACAGTTAGGTAGTTTGAGACAGACAGCATGGCTTCACTAAGGGAAAATTTCGTCTGAGCAAACTCGTGGCTTTCTATGGTGGAGTGACTGCATCAGTGAACAAGAGAAGAGCTACAGAAGTCATTTCTCTGGTGTTCTGTAAAGCCTCTGACACTGTTCCCCAAAAAATCCTTCTCTCCAGACTGGAGAGTCACATCCAGAAGGTAGTGGTCAATGGCTCAGAGTCCCAATGGGCATCAGTGACAAGGGATGTCCCTCAGGGGTTCATATTGAGACCAGTGTTATTTAATACCTTCATTAATGATATAGAGGAAGGGATTGAGTGAACCTGCAGCAAATTTGCAGATGACACCGATCTGAGTGGTGCAGTTGCCACACCTGAGGGATGGGATGGCATCCAGAGGGACCTGGATAAGCTCAAGAAGTGGGTGCATGGGAATCTCATGAGGTTTAACAAGACCAAGTGCGAGGTGCTGCACCTGGACTGGGGCAACCCCCGGTATCAACATAGGCTGGGGGATGAGCAGATCAAGAGCATCCCTGACCAGAAGGACTTCGGGGTGGATGAGAGGCAGGACATGACTCAGCAATGTGCACTCACAGCCCAGAGAGCCAAATATGTCCTGGGCTGCATCCAAAGCAGCGTGGGCAGCAGGGCAGGGGAGGGGATGCTGCTGCANGGCAGGGGAGGGGATTCTGCTCCTCTTCTCTGCTCTGCTGAGCCCCCACCTGCAGTGCTGCACCCAGCTCTGGGAGCCCCAGCACAGCACCTATTGGAACAAGTCCAGAGGAGGCCACCAAGATAAATAGAGGGATGAAGCACCTCTCCTACGAGGAAAGGTTGAGAGAATTAAGATTGCTCGGTCTGGAAAAGAGAAGGCTTTGAGGTGACTTAATTGTGGCCTTCCAGTAACTGAAGGGAACTTAGAGGAAAGATGGGGCAAGACTATTTATGAGGATATGTAGTGACAGGACAAGGGAGAAAAGACTGAAAGAGAGTAGGTTTAGATTAGATACTAGGAAATTTCTTTTCTGTGAGAGTGGTGAGGCACCGGAACAGGTTGCCCAGAGAAGCTTTAGATGCCCCATCTCTGAAAGTGTTCAAGGCCAGGATGAATGGAGCTCTGAGCAACCCGGTCTAGTGAAAGGTGTCCCTGCCCACAGCAGTGGGGTTGGAACTAGGTGATCTTCAAGGTCCTCTTCCAAACCAAACCGTTCTATGATTCTATGATATATTGCATTTTGTCTACTTAATTAAGCTGTAGTTAAGACAGACGGTAAACAAAAGAATTATGTTAACAGCAGGAACAAGACAAACTAGCTCCATGTTAAAAACAACTGAAAACAGATACGCTTTTTGGTAGACTGTAGCCTAGGCAGCAAACTGTTGGTTGTAACACATTTTCTATTATTCTGGGAATTATCTGAATCTACATGAGAATGAAATGTGATCCTCTAGTCTGTGAGCAGAAGCTCTCAGGAGGAAAACTACTTGGATTCCAATTTCTTATTCAAAGAATATTTGCTGTAAAATACTTAAACTTTTATCGGAGCAGCTATTTGAAACCAGGTGAGCAATCTAAACAAGAAGAGCAATTGTTATTCTCTGTAGATTGACAATAAGTTTATTAAAGTGTCTTTTTATGTGATCAGAACTGCTTTCTTAAAACCACTGTTATCACCTTAACATGATAGATGTGCCAATGTTGTTCTTCCTCAAGGAAGGCTTAAGAACAGGAAAAGCCAAAAATCTTGATTTCAGTGCACCATTAAAGAGTTATTTGACTCTGCACTTTCAGAGAAGGTTCTGCAAGTGCCAACCCTTAGATTATACCAGTTCCTGCTGCCTACAGGGTGGCACAGGAGAAAATCTGCTCAGGAAGGGTGCTGATTCCTACTTATTCTTCTTCCAACCTAAATGAGTCCTTTGGATCATTATGAGTTAGACTCAAATGATGAGTAAATCTGACTGTCAAAATATTGTAGAAAGTTAGGATGAGGCTAATAAAGAAGTTCAGGTATCTCAGCAGTTCAGCCTATTGTCCTGGAGATAGCAGGGCTTCCTGAAGTGTTTGTCAGAACTGGGCTTAACTACTTATGGCACGCATTTCCAGAGCCTAATTCTCCATTAACCAGAGAAAAAAGGCAGTGAAAAGGACCATTAGAGAAGAACAAAAGAATAACCATGGCCTCAGGCACAGAAAAACTGTGTGGCTCTGAAGCATAACTCTGTCTCTGAAGCTCCAGAGCTGTCAATAAGCTAAAATAAGCTAAATTAGAGCTTTTGTAGTGCAAGAAAACAAAATTATGTGCCATTTTGAGAGATTTTTTTTAAATGGGTAAGCTGCCTGCTATCATTATTTTCTGTGTCTAAACCAACATAAACAGCGTGTAGAGCCCCAAATATTGGCTAAATACTTAGGTCTACTGAAGTTAATATTATGGACCAAATGTTTCACTTGATGCAATTATAACACCTGATGGAAGTTCACAGATCAATAAAATGTTATTGTGTTTCAGAGACACAAGGCAAAAAGAAATTCTCTAAGAACCATTTTACTTTGGGAAAAATATAGTAAGACACCCTGTTCCCAGCACAGAAATAAATACATAAAGACAGACAGATGTATTCCGGTTTATTGTCACTAATTACTTATGGCCCATTTTGCAATTCTACAGAGGATTTTCTGAGGACCAATTTATATACAAACATAAGTACGCAAACACAATCTAAAATGCAAGAGCTTTCAAGATAGCTTTAAGTGTCACACCTTCCCTTTTGCCTAGTGATTAAAAGTAAAGCAGAAGTTAGTAGACATGAATATACAGCCTGCTCTGTCACATGCGTTTAAAATATATTCTTCCTAAAGAGATCTGGGATGGGATGCAGAATTTACCAAAATCCACATCATTGTCTGAAATTTAAAAGTGAGCAACCCACATCATAATAGAGCAAGTAAAACTGCTACGTGTTTTACATTAAGTAAGTTGTTTTGTGGCAACCTCTTCAGTTAAAGAAACTGAGGAATGGCTGACCTTTTTAAAAGACTTTTTGGTTACTGTTGCTGATTTCTCAGACTGATTGTGCACTTACTATATTGAAATCTAAGGTCTTGTCCATTTCTATGGACCTTCACTCAGGCATCCAAAAAACGAACCAGTATATTTAAAGGAAACTAACAAGTATATTCAAAGGAATATACTGAAACAAACAACGAAAATCCCCACACAAAACCACCAAAAAAAACCTCCCAACAAAACAACAAACCTCTTGTGGCATTCTTGTTGGGATAAAAGCTGCTAATTATTTACATGCATAAATGGATATCTATTCAAAGCGGGTACAAATATATCACATTAGTATGCCTTACTTATTTAATGCAAGTTGCAGATAAAAGGGACACTGTAGTGACCAAGCCAACACTTCCTTAAGGGCTCCTGACTGGGCTCCAAAAATGAATTAACTAACACTGAAGAATAAAGTCTCACATCGAAGTGAGATTTTTAACTCAATATCGAATTGATGTTTAAGGTTTTCTCTCCTTTAATCAAGAGGATTCTGGTTTTATTACCCTTCACCTTCAGCTCCTAAGTGTTTGCTATCAGATTTTGCCAGTTCTGCAACATGAAAGTGATTCAGATAGAACTAGTATGAAATGCTGTGACAAAAAAAGTAAATTTCACATAAAACACAACAGAAGGACAATCACTGCTATCTTAGAGAAATGTTTGTTGTAGTAGAGGGTGACACCAGCAATTGTTTCAGTGCTTGTGTCTTAGCTATCAGCAGTGCCCATGACTTGACTTATCTATGTAACCAGAGGCTCAGCTCAGGGATACAGAGTCAGATGGGTTTGTTATAATCAGTAAGAGAATGTGACAGCACAGAATCATATTCTTTTGGGACAATAAAAAAGGATGTGAGTCTGGCTATAGGAATACCTCACTAGGAATGTGAAATCACAGAATACTACTGGACTGTGAGCAACTGTATACAAATACTTTCTTCAAAACTGTCCATTCTTCTTACTTGGTTCCCCGCTTGAAACACAGATGACTTCTTACCCCACCAGATCTAGTTTTCAGAGGATGAACAATCTTGTGTTTAGTGAAAGTGCTGGTTGGCAAAATCCTTTAGTGAATACACAGAATCGCAGAGGAAGGGAAACTTTTCTTTCCATCCACTTGGAATTTTCCTTCTTCCAGCCTGAGTATTGTCTTCACTCCTTTCTTTGTACCCCTTTGGGCAGAATAACACAACAACTGGATTCCCTGAGCCTCTCTTTAAGCTAAACAATCAAATTCCCAGCTTCTCACTGTAAATCATGTGCTCCAGCCCCACAGCCATCTCAGTCTGGCTCCCTGCTAGATTCACTGCAGTTCTGTTGTGCTGCAAAGCCTATAGCAGCCATTGCCTTTTGATTTATTCATGCCTCTTCCACTATCCAGTTGTGCAACTCTGAGAAGACCAAACCACAATAATTTTTCATTTTCTCTTGCGACTTTGTTAACTATGTCCTTCTGGGATGTGAATGCTTACAAGTAGGAATTGCTTCTACCACTTGTACGTACCAAGTGTGTTCCAAATGTATCAGGATTCTGATCTCTCTTGGCTTCTGGGCATTGCTACAATAGAAAAAGCAATAATACTTATCCACAGTAAGCAGAAAGGGAAAAAATATTGCAATAGGACAAAAAGAGAAAGACCTAACCATAAATAAAAGCCAAAGTATGAAACGAGGATGATGATTTTTTTATTGAGCCCAGATGGTTATTTCACAGAGCAAAAGCAGAAGTCCATAGAAGCTGGAAAACCCACCCATTTTTACTTCACTGCCTGAAGATACCATCACTGTACCTCCTGCAGTCGCTGGACAAAGGTGTAGATCTTGGGAATCACATCTCCCAGTTCCTTTACCCTGGAGTGCTCTCTGCAGGATGGGTTTCACCAGGGTCTCTCTCTGGTTTTATGCCAACTGATCTTCCCTGAAATGCTGGTGTTGTGTTGTTGTAAGTATAATAGCTGAAGACAAAAGCAGTCTGTAGTTGTGTAGTGTCTTTCAGAAGGTTCCTGGGATGCTAGATTTTTTTTATCTCATTGTGAAAGATAGGGTCTCTCCTTTTTTCAGTTGACTCACTGAATGCAGAGTGAACCCAATGTTTCTCAAGTCCAGGCAGGACATCTAGGTAGTTATTCGTGTTGTTACGCAAGTGATATTGATAAACTCGTTCATGTAAACAGGAGGCAAGCTGAAGAATATAATATGCCATGAAGTGGAGGTTAGTGTTCCTCACTATATTGTTCAAGGGTAGACAAAATCTATCACTAAATGCAACTCTACCTATCTTACTAGTCATTTAGAATTTTTTATAAGCATATTTATTTCAAATTTCCGAGTGAAGCAAGCAGAAATTGTGTACAAATTCAAAGCACAGTGAATGAGAATATTGTTAGGTGTTACCGAACTTCTTGTCCCAAATTTTGATTCCCAAAATTTTTTTTGCTCCAAAGTGTTAAAGGAAGTTTTCCCATTTCTAGTTTCTAAATGAAGTTTTGGAAGCATATTCTGTTGTTTATTTCCCAGTTTTGCAGGGTTAAAAAATGGAAAAAAAAAATGTTGAAGACTCATTAGTGGAAATTCACAGGAACAGACCATCAAAATTCCTGCTGGTAGAAAAAGTTTTGTTGACTTTCATTTTCCCATCTGTTTCATAAATAAAAGGCTTAGACAGTCTCAAAGGCTAAAGTCATAGAAGTAACTAAACACTCATCCTCCATGTTGCAGTTCAAAGCCCAAGTTCTTGCTTTCTATGATAGAGCTAACATATATTTAAACCAGTAGATTAAAAGACATGGAAAAATAACGGAATTGCCCTGGAAAAAAATTGAAGATCAAATTACTAAACCAAACAAACACAAAACCCAAACAGAAAATCCCCTCCAATTCAATTTATTTGCTGTTCAGATTCTCTTAGGCGAATTCAGAAAATGTGATTCAACTTCTGCCTATTTTACATTATAGAGTTACTTGTAAAAGGGTAAAAATAATCTGTGGAGTTTCTGGGTCAACTGTCTTCCTCACAGTGTTTCTTGATGCAAAAAAGTACAGGATTAGTGACTTTCCTAATCTGAAAATTTTGTTTACAGAATTTTCCTTATTGTCTGGATAAAAAACCTGCAGCTTTTCCTTCAACAAATAAATAAAATCATACAGCATTTTTTTTCCTTGGAATTATCTAGATTGCTCTAAAAATTCCATTAACATACAGCAGTCCCTTTTAAATTAACAACTTTTAATGCTTCTGCATACGATAGAGTTGCCTATTTCGTGAAATGAATAGTTCCATGGAAACATCAAATCAGTGCTCAGTGATGGCCAAAATCCATGGTAAGTTCTGGTAAATTATTAGAGAAAGAATAGAGAATAAAAGATACTGTCACGCTACTGCCATGCAATTCTCAAACCGTTCCTTGCCAACTTCCTCCTCTATTTAGCTCAACTGCCAAAAAGGCTATAGCAGGGTTGGAAAACATATGGAGAAGGTCAACAGTGAAGATAAAGGGTATGGGAAGTCTCTGTACGAGAACAACTTGACAATAACGCTTCCATTTAGGTTGGAGATGACCGAGGTCATGGAAAATGTACCAAAAGAAGCCTACATAATCAAAAGTGCACAGGGAGAAAGAGAGGATACATGTCACTGCTTCTACCAACAGAACCCCTAGGAACCATCAGATAAGGCTAGTAAGCAGCAAACCAATCAAAGGAGGAGATTCTTCACGCGGTGTTAAACTATAGAACTCCTTGCCAGCTGCTGGTGAGGACTGATGGTTGGCATGGCTTTGAAGGGAGAAGGGATAGTGTAAAAGAGATACATCCATGGAGTGGTAAAATACAGAGAAGTCACTCCCGCACTGGCAAGTTTCCAAGCTGTCATTCCTTGATGCTGGAAAAGTATTTGGGGCATTTATCACTACATGTTTTCTTTATTTGTATATTCTTTCCCTAGGTATCTGAGCTGCTGATAGGGAAGGCAGAGGTATGAGGCCATCCATGCCTGTGTGGCAGTGGCCAAAGAACTCCAGTTCCTCATGAGCACCCATGACCTTCAGCCTTTCCTCATATCTGTCAAAAATGGGTTTTCTCTGCCTTCTTCCAGCCACTGCCAAGGCAAACCTTTAACCCTGGCCAAGTTCACCACATTTTGACTTTCCCTGGATTCTGCATTATTCATGGGTTTGTACCAGCCCTGCAGAGTCTCTCTGCACACTGAATTTATGCAGCTCCAATTCATCCTCTTGCTCTAAGTGCTGTTTAGAAGCCAACTCAGAGCTTTTTACACCTGCCCCACCTATACTACTGCTGTCCATCTGTGCTGTCTGTCTGACTTAGCAGAGCAGCTGAGCCTTAGGAGCAGCTTAGTGGGATGCTGCAGATCCTGCAGGTGCCATTGGGAAGAAAGCAAAGGCAAAGGTGAAGGGAAGGGAGGACATTTATTGTAATCATGCCCATTGTGTGTGGTCTTGCCAAGCTCAAACTGGTCCTTACGGATTGGTGGTGGGCTCTCAGAAGTGGGTATGATGGTTCCATTGTGTGTATTCCACATGGCAAGCACAAATTCACTCTTAGACTTCTCTGGACCCTGGCCAAAGCAACAACTATAGCTGGTCTCCTCAGGCCAACACCATGGGTACAAACTGGCATTCCAGATTTTTGTCATCAGCGTGACGCAAAGACTGAAGTAAAGGTCACTTCCTCCATCTGGAGTCACAGAATCATGGATTCATAGAATAATATTAATGTGGTTGGGAGTCGCCTCTGCAAGTCATCTTGTCAAACACAACATTCCTCATCTTCCTGAAAAAAAAGTGAATTAAAATACAGAATTTAGGCTCTAAGGTCTCATCACTCTTCTTGGCATTTCTTGCCAGCTCATGAAAGTTACTTCTGGCTTAGTGTTCTGGCTTCTGTTAACATTTCTCAGGTGCACAGTGCTGCCCACACATTGCATGGGTAAGCTAGTATCTAATTCAGATTTGAGAGTTCATTTGAATTGGTACCGCAGCCAAAGAGTTTCTGTCATAAGAAGGTGAAGGAGTGGATTGCAAAATGGTGAATGCAGAGTGTGTAATGCCCACATGGAGACAGGCTTCCATCCAAGCAGAAAGGCTATTAAATCATTTTAACACAGCGATATTTACAGCTATGGAAGGCATAAAATATTTATCTAAATACTATTCCAATAATAGGAAGCCAGAAAGAGTGCTCTCTGGTTTCTTTATAAGAAAAATACAAGAGGTGTTTTATACCATAAATTTATTTTTAAAAGCTCTGTAGATCACATCAAATGTGGTCTAACTAGTCTTCATAAACCACAGATTCTCTCAGACATCTTATATTTTCTAAAAGGATTTTGCACCATATTGTGTTATTTCTATCTTCTCCATACTACTTTTTTACCTTTTCTGATGGTTCATCTGGTGAAATTTAAACTTTTAAGTGTGTGTTATTTTAAAAGAACCTTACCAATGAACCTTACACAATGTCATTTGATACTTTTCTATACCGTTGAACTAGAGTGAATGAAATAAATTTAAATATAGACCATCTAATTAATTTCTGCTCTTATGCGTCTTGTGTAAGGTGATATATTACATGAAGGTAGAATGGGGAGGCAGAGTGATATTCAGATACAACAGGTGCGCTTTGGTTCCAGTACCATACGGAAAGAGAAGTCCTAAGTTGCTTAGGCAGTATTGGGTTCCAAATTTTGTACAGTATTTAGCACTCATTGAGTGAAAGAGACTGAAATTTACTGTTAAATAGGATTCCAGAAGCGTGATGAGAATAGGAAGAAAAAAAAGGGGCTTAAGTTGACCAGTGCTGGAAACTAGCATTTTCAAAAGACATTATTAGTCTAAAAGTTAAAATATACATGATTTAATCTTGCAAGAAAATAATAATAAACAAACCTTGCTGGTGACTTTTGCCAGCTAGCTGGTGATTCCCTTTGGGAATGAGCATGAGAACAGAACAGAACAAAAACATGTCCTATGTGTGGTTGTATGGATGGGAAGGAGTTGAGTTGAAAGCTCCTGGTTCATTCCAAAGGACTGTGTACACAGAAAAATTAGAGTGACACTATCATCAGCAGAATTAGCATGTTTTTTTGTGAATGGGAAGTACCTTAGCTGTTTATACCACAACAAGGTTTGCTTTTGTCTTACTGACCAGAAATTTTCTATTTTCTGTTAATTTTCTGTTAATTCTTTTTTCCAGGAGAAATTATCTACATTATCAAGGTATTGTTTGCTAACTTACCTACTATGGATATTTCATTGTATTTAGTCTCAACTCAGCACTTGCAGGTCTGCAGATTCTCTGGGACATCAGACTTCAGAAGCAACCAGCTAAGTGCCATAATGTACAGATTTATTTATTTTATTTATAGATTTATTTATTTATTTTATTAAAATTAAAAGTATTGCAAAGAAAGCCTATCATAAAATGAAAACCTACACTGAACTAAAATTACTGGATGTTGATTCTTGTCCACTTGTCACTCTGTCAGTTCTGACATATTTATACACCTTGGGAAAGAAAGTTCATCAAAGAAAACTGGCCAGTAGATACCATTTTGAATTTTTAATTTAATAATCCCGTTCAACCAGCTCAATCCAATATGCACCATTCCTTTCAGAAGTTTCCTGCCTCTTGTTCCCCTCTTATTCATTTTTAGCTCCTGTGTCAGACTGCCAGGACTGCTCCAAGGAGAAAATAGTCTTCATGTTACACAAATTGGTTGTAAACTTCCATGCTGATGAAAACATTAATGACATTTATCAGAAGACACTACAGCTTGAGCTTGGTATACCATCACAAACTGACCCGTAGTGTTATTATTTTAAAAGCACATAAATGCATTCATATATAGATACTACTTAATTTCATGAATAATAATTTTTATTATTCTTTTATTTTCTTATTTTTAGCACTGAACGGCTTCAGGATAAGAAATTTCCTAGAAATCTTTTTTTATTTGTGGCACGGAAATGAGAGTATCTCAAAGTGTGTCTGTACTCAGGTGTGAAAGATGAAAATGGTTCGTAAAGAGGGCAGTTATTTCCCAGAAAAAGCATATGGGATTTTGATCTGCTTTTAACGGAACAATTTTACATTCTTCGTTTCACATTCACTTGTCACATTTGTTGCACCAAGAGCTGGTCTGAAACCTCGCTTTAGCTAAGTATGTGTTGGTTCCATGTTTGTTATTTCAGATCTACCATTTTCCTTTATTTTGTTATTGTTATATTGTTTCTTTTCCATTTTTAAACACTTCTGCCACAAATAACATCAATGGAAAGTAACACCACTAGCTTGAATGCCTATGGGTCTGTACCTGAGAAGAGCAGAAGAATCCAGCATCCTTGACATGCTCAGGGGCTGGGCTACCATTCAGAAGAACTGGAGGGAGGGTTTGGAAGGAACCTTAAAAGATTCGACAAGTCCTGGACCTGGGAAGAAGAAACCGCTTGCAACAGCATGGGCTGGTAATGTTCTGACTGGGGGAACAGCTTTGCTGGAATGGGGGTGTTGGTAGCAGCAAGCTGAACGTGAGCCAGCAGTGTGCTCTGGCAGCTGAACAGGTCAACTCTACCAAGGAGTGTATTAATAGGAGTGTAGCTGTCACACTGAGGAAAATTGCTGTCTTTTGCTGCTCAGCCTTCATCAGACTGCATCCCAAATTCTGCACTCAGCCTCGGGCCCACTTATGCAAGGAAGACCTTGACAAGCTGAAACACTCCGCAGAGGCCACCAGATCAGTCAAGGGACTGGAGCACCTGCTCTGAGAGGAGAGGCTGAGGGAACAGAGCCTGTCACTCTGGAGAGAAGAAGGCTTGGGGTGGGACATGTAAGTAGCACGTAATAGCAGCCTTCTAAAACCTACAAGGATATCATCAAGAAGATGGAAGAAGGCTTTCCACAGATGTGTGTGCCAGTGGGACAAGAAAAGGCACGTAAGTTGGAAAAACAGACTGGGTAGGAGGAGATACTTTTCCAGCATGAAGACAGTCAAGCAGTGGATCAAGTTGCCTAGAGAGGTTATGTAGTCTTCATTCTTAGATATTTTCAAGGCCAGTCTGGGTAAAGTCTTAAATAACCTGGTCTGACCTCATAGTTGACGCTTTTTTGAATAATAGGTAAGACTGGATAACCTCCCGAGGTCACTCTTGACCAGAATTTTTCTATCATCCTATGATCAACCTAGAAACCTTCCTATATTTGCAAAAGTGCAAATAAGTAATTTTTTCCAATTCTAGCACTGTTCTAAATATGGCTATTAACACTATGCAAATGAGTAATTTCCTTTTGCACTAAAACTTTCCCTGTATAATTAGCTTCAGAGACTTTGTAACTCTTGGTCTACATAAAATGAACTATATTCAGGACTTTCTCCACATCCAGTCAGTAACAGCATGACAAAAAACTATTAAAATTAATTCCTGTGAATCTATTTTTGCAAACTACTGTGGCCTCTGTTCTCCAAGAATGATCCACAATTTTTAATTATATTTGGCAGAGAAGGAAAATTGGGTTTGTGTTTACAGGCATTCTGGAGAAAATGAAATGTATTATTCAGTTCAATAGCTAACGCTTAATGATGGAACAGCAAAGTTGTTGCTTTTTGGGTTTTTGGGGGAGGGGGTGTTGTTTGTTTGGCTTGGTTTTTGTGTTTTTTGGGGTTTTTTTGAGAGGATTTAAAACACGTATATCTCTCTCTAAGAAATATTTCCTACCCAGATCCTATAGCTACACTGGAAGAAGTAGCTACAGGAGAAGGAGAAGGCAAAACGTTCAGTCTCATACTAGGCAATTCTACTTGAAATATCAAACTTCGGTGTTCATTAATTAAATACATGTAATAAAGAGAAAAAATGATAAACCTATTGGTCACAATATTCGTTTAGAAGACTGTACTGTACATCAGTACTTATTCCAGAGACGTTGCTTCATAGAAGGTGGATCAGGTTCATTGAAAGAAATGGGTAGTACCATTCTCCTCCAGAATAAAATGCTGGCCATTAAAACACCTTTCAGGGATGTTGCACGTGTAGGAGGATGTCCTTTGAAGAAATCATGAAACTGGAAGATGGGTTCTGATTCTTGATCTGCCAGCAGACACCAACTCTTCTGTTTACATTGCTTTTTTGCTTCACTTATTATTTTTCGTATTAGACCTCTCAGCTTTTTTTAATCTCATCCCAAGTAATTTATCTCTGGAAGTTATCTTAACCATTATTTCTTAGCACCAATGCAATCTCAATATCTAAAAAGAAAATAAAAATGAACAAATAAACCAAGCTCCATCAGTTCTGAAGAGGCCAACACGTGTGACTAGCTATTTTAATGAAAAATATTCAGGGATGTTTCAGAACAGAGATTATTTCTATGAAGAAACTGTCTTGACAGAAGTATCTTCAATCATGCAGAAACAGAACAAAGATTTTAAGAAATAAACCCAAAAAGTAAATATATAGACATTTTCAGAAGCTCTATGCAAAATATTTGCCATAATACACAAAAGAAAGTAAAACAATTAGTACCATGCACAATCTATACTTAACTCAGTTTCACAGATCATTCTTTAAAGCAGAAAGAAACTATGGATTTCATGCAAATAAAAATCCGTCTTCAGTACAGGGGCAATAACTGTGAGAACTCACTGGAATATTACTTGTAGTGCAGGAAGATAACATTCAAAAATGAAAACTAACTCATGAAGTATTAATAACTTGATATCAAATAGCGAGAAGAAACATGATAACAAGGAAGTAATTATTTGTTCTTTGAAGAACTTCATCATTCTAAGCTCTATATCTTTTTTTATAATTTTTCTGTCATTCTATCCGTGATGATGATGGCAGAGATGTAGTGCCTGTGTCCCCCCTAGAGCTTACATCCCCTACATTCACAAACAATAGGATTCTAGGACAGGTTTTTTTTAAATTGTTCTCCTGTTCAGCAAAACACTTCAGAATCCTACATGTGAAGTGACATGACACAAACAACATCAAAAGTGAACCCATTAGCAAGAGCAATCAGCCATTACTTGATAATCACTAAGCAGCTCTGTGCAATTCTCAAGTGGCCGTAGTGTACACTCCCTTGCTGTAGATGAAGAAAGGCAATCATAATTTCCCTGAACAAAGTAACTGGTTATCTGAGAGTACCTGCCTAAAACTCTCAAAGAGAAGGAAATGTTCCCTCTTTTGAGTATATGTGTTTTGAACAAAGTTTTGAAGCTTCAAACGCACCAAAAGCCCAGGTGACTAAATTGATACCTCAAAAACTAATCTTCCTTTATCACTTTTCCAGCTGGATATGGAAGTCTGTTTTGATTAGAGCTTTCCAGACTTCCAGACTTGCAATGGGATTGTGAGCATGTATCACATAATGTTGAATGTACAGTCTGGAACTTGGCTATCATTTACCAAGTTACCCTTTATTTACACACCTTTTATCATAGGCTTCAAGGGTTAAGGAACTCTAAAGTCACCACAATTAGCATAATTCAGCATTTGAGTTGAATGCTCGGCCTCAGTTCCTGATTTCAGCACTCAGGTATAACGTCCAATTGTGAAGTTCCTCAAAGTGTCAGCTTTGTTACTGACAGCCACAAAAAATGACAGAGGCAGTCATGAAACCAGAATGAAAAAATACCACATCAACTTTTCCATGATGATGCACCCTTTGTTTAGGAGCTCTTTGTCTGTCAAGAAGTGAAAAGGAGACATTAGTTGTTACACATTTGATATATATTATTAATATTATATATATATATATTATATATACATTTGATATACAGAAGCACAGAACAATTTCTCTGGCTGTGCTATGTGTGAGTCAGTAACAGCACTAATAATATTGTGCCTGTATCAATAAAGATTCTTGTCATGGTAATGTATGTGATGCCAATATGCAAATACTACCCACAACCATCTCAAATGGTTTGGTCCATGCTTACTGCCCTCTAAATGTTCCTTGTCTGGAACTGCAGCTGTCCGCTCCATTATTCCTAGATGGGAGATAGCTTGAAGTTAACCACTGACCTTGTAAGGTCGTTCAGCTTACACTACACTAGCATTGAAAGAGTAGGAAGGGGTTGAAATGATTTATTTAAAACAATTTCACAATGTTACACCTGAAGAAATGAAAGAAAAAAAAGCATTTAATTTTCTTATGCAAAAAGATGCCTGTCCTGCTGCCCCTATTCATCAAAGAAATTGTAGAAGTTTTCTTAAGGTGATTCATCACACACGTAACTTTAAGCAGCATGATCAGGAAGATCTTAGCTGTGAAGCACACTAACTTTATGAGCAGTCTCTCTCCAGTACTCCTGAAGAGTTTTCTCAGTCGTTTTCCTCAAAAGTAAATTTTCTTCTAATTTGTTGAAGAGATAGCAGGCATTCTTCTCATTCAATTAAGGATTGCTCTGTATCTTAAGGGTTTCATACCTATCTTATATTGTTAAACATATGCAAAATATTTTTTAACAAACATTAATGAACATGGACTTGATGGAGAAAAAGTACAACAGTAATTACCTACCTCTGGAAAACATGACATTGAGGTGAAAGATTTCAGAAATAAGTGTTCAAGGTCCACTGTTAAATTTCTCACAGATTCATGAGATCTTGTGTCCCTCCACGGTGCCTATCCTGACACCTAAGAAGAGGAAGAAGAGGTATCACAGAGTTTTGGCATAGTCTGCCAATTCTCTAAGCTCTGTGGAAGCAGGGCAGCTTAGTGTAAGGCCTCACTGGTGTCACTTTTCTGGCCATCAGCTTGCCAGGACCTTTCTTGAGATTATTTATTTTTAACACTGTGAAGAATTTACTTATTTCATTCTTGAATGTAAAACCTAGTGTTAATGTAACCACCTCAAGTACTAAGTTGGGCGCTAAGAAAATGATGTGATTCTTCTGTGAGTGAAATTAAGACACATCACTTTTTAAAAATAAGGATTCACAGTGGGATTACTTCTTTGCAGAATTCAGGGAAAAAATCATGTTTGCAGATAATTTTAAATTGCTGTTCAGTTTCAAAGCAGTCTATTTCATCAGAGCTAAAAAAATACTAAATCTAAAACCACCTCCTCATCCAAATTTTTCTAAAGCCTAAACGGCTTTTAGAAAAGAAGAAAAGCCTTGGGATGATGTAATTGCTGTGTTCTTCTAACCAAAGGGATGCTAAAAAGGAAACTGAGTCAGACTTTTCTCAGAGATGCATGAAGTAAAGAGTGAAGACAATACTCGGACTGAAGAAGGGAAATTCCAAGCAGACAGAAGGAAGAATTCAACCCCACAAGAGTGTCTGAGGACTGCCACAGGCTGTCCGGAGAGAAAGGGCAATCTCCATGCTTAGAAATTTTCAAAACATGGCTAAATAAATTCCTGAGCAAGACCTAGCTTTGAAGTCCATCCTGCCTGAAGCAAGAGCTAGACTCCAGATGACACTATTTATTTACTGTGGAATTTTGGCCAGAAGAACATTCATACCAATACCTTAAACTCTAGGTCTGGTAGGGAAGAAAAATACCTTTATTTCCAGCAGAACCAGGGGAAAACACAAGGTGCTTTGGGAACAAAACAGCTCTACACATTTGCTTACCCTCCATTGTCTTTTATTGCCATGGTATTTCAACTCATTACAAACATGAATGCTTTTACTTTTTACTAGCCAAATATAATATTATCACCACTTCACAGACAGTGAATTAAACACGCAAAGCAAAGCCCTAATTATCTTGGCCAAAGGTCAAATGCAGAAGCTATAGCAAATCCAAGAGCAGAAACAAGCCTTCTAAATACTGTCCGAGAGGCTTAATTTTAAGTATGCATTGTTTGAAAATGATTTATTTAAACTATTACCACAAAATGGTGAAGTAGTACCTGAGGTAACAAAGCATGCAAAGTACTCTTTCGTTCCTACTTCAGGCCTTGTAGCATAAAAATGTGTCATTTATGTTGGTAATGTGATTTAATGTGAAAGCTAATACACCTTAGCAAGCTCTGACCTGGATCCAAATAATCCTGCTGACTCAATCCCAGTACAGGCAACAAGTAAAAATCAGATCTAACATTTACGATATCAAAATATTTACTCTGTTGGCAGGGAACTTCTGCATGAAGCTCAATACTGAGTGGTGGACCAATTAGCACCTATAAATGTTTTGTTAATGTCCACACTTTGAAGCAAATTTGGAATCAGAATTTAGCTGCTGCTACCTGGTCATAACTGATAAGGCAGGCAGGCATTCTGTAGCAATTTTTCACCAGTATACCATGAATGAAATGACAATAAACTAAACAGATTGGAAGTGGGGGGAAAAAAAAAGAAAAGAAGAAAAGAAAGAAAATTTAAAGGGTTAGAAATAATTTTCCAAGAAAAATGACGAATTAGTTAATTTCCAGAAATTCAAACTCCTATTTAGGTTTTGATTTTGGTAGCCTAATCAGTTTTTCCTAAAGGAAAAACAAAGATAGATGCATAGCTTTCCCATGATGTCATTAAAAAATACGTAATTTCTTATTTCCTTTCAAAGAGAAGTTTTCAAATATATTTGTCCCTTAAGTGACAGATCAACCAAAGCCTATTTTCCTGAGGAAATGCACTGTACCCCCCACAATATTGCTGGGTTCCTCTCATGTCCCATCAGACAGCATCATCACCATCACATTCACACCACCTCTGCTTCCTTCACCTCACCCGCTGCCCTGGCAGTGCTCTCAGCCCCTTCTGTCCCCCTTGGCCACCAGGAAAGCACGACAGGTGGCTGCTGGTCCTTCCTGTGCCCTTCAGACCCAGCTGCACGCACAGGTGCCCAGTGCCTCTGCCATGAGGGGCACGCTCCAGCTCTGCTGCTGGTGCCTCTCTGCCCACACCTCCCCAAGTTTTACGACACTCGAAGCAGCTGTGTATCTTTGGTAGCTCTACTGTCCTGTCAAACCGAGTTTAGAAAGGAATCAAAAGCTTGTAGGACTAAACGAAAAGTTGAAAAATCACCCAAAATTCCTTAGAAAGTTCGGATTAAAAGACACAGTACTATTATTTGTATTTATCTATTAATAATTTCACAGTGATATAGAGGGAGTGTAGGATTTTAGCCAGCTACACCGTATATTTTGATTCAAAGTTACATACAGAAACCCAAACAAGGCAGAAAATCTGTTCCCAGAATGCAGTCACTGGAAACTTATTTTAAAATGTATGGAAAGGCACTACTGCTGCATCTAAAACGGCTGTGGGACATACTGATCTTACAGAATTTGAAGGATGAATGGAAAATGTGACTAAACCTTTTCTGGTTTACCTGATGGAAAAGAGACAAATGTATATACTGTTGATTACAGTGCTAAATTCATTGAGGACAGCACAGATGTGTGAGTCATAATTGTGTACATGCTGCAAGCTTATGCTTTAAAGCCAGTCTCCTAATCCCCTGGCTGCTGCATTTCTTCACATCAATATTTAGGAGTTTTTTAATGACTTCTAGCCAGCAGCCTTTTGTACCAAGGAAAAGTATGCTTTCGGGAAAATACTGCATAAAGATGAGTGGCCACATCACCTGGTCATTTTCAGAAAGGGCATTTATATTCTTCCATATTTGTTCACAGTAGACTAGAAGTCACTCAAAAATAAATGGGATTTTCAAAGAAAACAGCAACACGAGAATCTGGCAAAGTGTACATGTGTGGTAGTGGGGGGTGTTTGTTTTGGTTTGGTTTTTTGTTTTGTTTTTGTTTGTTTGTTTGTTTGTTTGTTTTTTGGGGTTTGGTTTGGTTTGGGTTTTTTTTGTTTGTCTGGTTGGTTGGTTGGTTGGTTTTTTGGTGAGTTTTTTTTTGTTTGATTGTTTGTTTTTTTAATCTGACGGAATTATACCATAATGGAAATATATATGAGCAAGGATAAAAAGTAAGGAGTACACAAAACCAAAAAATTTGCTTTCGAACTGACATAAGAGAAAGAAAGAGAATTTTTATTGAACCAATACTTAAAATACTTTTTCTCCGGATGTTAAAATCAACCCCTTCAAGTGCTCATTTACAAATATCCCTCTACAAGACCTCTTACACCCCAAGAGAGTCAACTCCTACCTATCCACTTCTACTCCTACCCAGCCACTTCCTGTGATGATGTCTACATGCATGGAATATGAGGACTTTGTGCACAGGAGTCTGACAGTTAATAATTAATATTGATTGTGTAAGTTAATATTTGAAAAATATGTGCTTGTAGAAACGGTTTGTATGGAACTAGTTTCAAACTGCAACTGAGACAGAGAAGAGATCACAAAGGCAAGTTACAAGGTCATCTATCCTCTCAAGAACAGAATTATGTCCTCAGTAAGGACAGAATGAATCCCATATTCGATTTTTGCCTAAGACCTCCTTGAGTATTAGATGGAGAGGAACATCTCTACCAGCTGTTTACAGGCCATAACTAAATGCTTCTACTCAGCTTTTTACATAATTCTACATGTCCTGCTTTAAGCTGGCAGGCAGCTGAACACCACACAGCCATTCACTCATTCCACCCCAAAAGTGGGATGGGAGAGAGAACGAGAACGGTAGAAGTAAGAGAACTCCTGGGTTGAGATAAAGACAGTTTAATAGGGAAAGAAAAAGCTGTGGATACCAACAAAGCAGAACAAGGAATTCATTCCCCACTTGCCATGGGCAGGCAGATGTTCAGCCATCCCCAGGAAAACAAGGCTCCATCACACGCAACCATGACTTGGGAGGACAAATTCCATCACTCCAAACATGTCTCCCCCTTCCTTCTTCTTCTCCCAGGTTTACATGCTGAGCATGACGCCATATGGTATAAGATGTTGCTTTGGTCAGTCAGGGTCAGCTGTCCCACTGTATCCCTCCTAACTCCTTGTGCACCCTCAGTCTCCTCACTGGTGGGGTGGGGTGAGGAGCAGAAAAAGCCTTGGCTCTGTGTAATGGCTGCTCAGTGATAATGAAAACATTCCTGTGTTAACAATGCTATTTCCAGCACAAATCTAAACTGTGGCCTCATATTAGATACTGTGAAAAAAACTAACTCTCTCCCCGTCCAAACCAGCACACTTCACAAAGATGAAAGAAAATGAGGCAACAAACATTTCCTTCTTTTCATCTATTGCTAAAAAGGTACAAATATTACAAACTCTGCTTTTTGAAAGTATACAGTAATGTTGTACATCCAGTTGAGGTTTTGCGCCTAAATATCAGAGCACTTTCTATTATGCGCCCAGCTCACATCCTTAAAAATGCTCACCCTCTTTCTCTTTCTTGGGAGCTCCTAATTCTTTTCTTCCCCTCCAGACCTTCCCAATTCAGAGCTCAGCCATAGTTTCTTTCTGATTCCCTGTCCCTCACTCTGTGAGTCACTTTCAGAGTTAGGCTTCTGTTGCTGACTGCCTTCCACACATGTCCTCTGCCTCCACACTGATTTACAAACCCAGCCCCAGGTTGCCCAGCAGGTCCCAGTCTCTTTATGGAAACAGCCTGTGTTCTTCACACCTCTGCAGTGAGAGTCCTCCCCATGGCACAGTTGTCTGCTTTGTTCCTGTATGAATTGCATTAAAAATGCCTTGCTTTCAGCCTAACAACACTCTGTAACAACTCTGAAAGAAGAAAACCCTTTAGTTTAAAGAAGAAGAGCAGTATTGACAGTACTGCCTCTGAGGATTCTTATACCACTTTTCCAAATGTACAAACAAAATGGTCTCAAATTTCAGCATCATTAAAGATGAAGGCCTGCAAGTACACCATTATCTTGTGTTTTGCTATCATTTATGAGCTCCATTAGTCTGATGGAAGCTTTCTGACACTTTCTAGCTGTTTCTGACAACGTTGTTTTTCCCCTTTTGTTAATGGTGTACTTGTCTAGAAAAGCAGAGGTTTAAAAAGACTGAGTGGTTATCCCTGTTTTACATACTGGGAGCTATTATCAAGCATCTCAAAGAGCTCTTTGTTAACTATTAAATATTATGGAAGAATGGTTAATTAATTGTAGTGATCTAAAAACACCTGGGAACATTTAGTTACGAGCAGCCCTATAAAGTTACCATTTGTGTTGCCTGTTTATGTTTTCTCCCAGCAGAGTGTTTGCTGGTATGCCATCTTCTCATATTCATTGTTTTAAATCTATTTGCACATTCACCTTTTGTTCCTTAGTCCGTGATCTGAAATTTTAAAGTGAACATGGGGTAACTGTGTTGTTTGGGTGTTACATTATTTATCTACGATGTGCTGGAGTGAAGCTATTTGAGCAGTGGAACAAAATTCTGTGCTCATTTGCACAGAACACTTCATGTATTTCCAGTGACTGCAGATTTTAACACTGGAAAAATGAGGGTATCTCAAGAGTAACTGTGTACAATGTGCCATGTGGTAAAGAAAATTGCAGAGTATAAGTCTAACTTGGGTGTCCATGTCCCCAGCCTAAAAACGCAGCTCTTATCTCTGTTCTATTTCTGAAAAACAACCACATTCTTCCCTCCTGCTGGAGGGTTAAGAATCCAAGTACTGGGTTCTTAATTACCGAGTATAAACATACTTCCCATTTCAGTGTGAAAAGAGAGAAAGAATAGAAGTAAAACCTATACCAGAAGAGGTAAAGACCTACTGGATCCTGACATACGTGGGTTTTTTTTAACTTACGTAGCTGTGCTCCATTATATCATTCTGTGGCCAAATGCAATAGCAGTTTATTGCATCACAAGGAAAAGTCTACTCAACTGTTTTTATACCACAATTATTCCTCAAGCTTGCTGATAAACATTATTGTCTAATTTTAGCTCTGGACATATATCTAATGATTTTATTTCAAAGCATGTTAATGGCTGTCTCAGTGTCAGATCAGCTGCAGTTCATGCTTCAGCAATAACCGTTGTAACACCATTGACCACTGACATCACTGTCTCAGCGAACACTCTTAAGTAAAGAATGATAGCAATATACCAGATCAATATGTGCACCTTGTTCTTTATGGCTGCTTGGATATTGAAAAAGCGTATTTCTTCTTGTCGGAATCAATAGCTTTGATTCCTCTATACTTTAGCATTATGATTCAAGTTCACAAGCTCTACAATGAGTAAAAAGCATATAACCAACAACATCAAAAAAATTCTAGCAAAGTATGTGTTGGTATCATGCACCCTTTATCATGCACTGCAACTGTAATTAATTCCTGGGAGATTAATTCCAGGAGAGTGTGTGAAAGGGAGACTCCATCCTCCCTACCACTCATGTCTCCTTGACACAGAATTTCTTCTGCTTAATTAAGGGGAGCACTATTTCCTATTTGAGCAAGAGGCAAGGCAGAAAATATGGAGACAAATAAAAAGAAATGGATGTGGATTGGAGAAAGAGAATGAGAAATGTAACACAGGAAAAAAAAAAACAAACAAAACCAAAACAACAGAACCCAAACCCACAAAAATAACCTGGGGAGAAGAACTGGCCAGGGTGCAATGATTAGTAGATGTCAGGATGGAAGAGGCTGACCAACAAGAGACTGATGCAAAAAGGTGCTCTGAGTGGAAACAAAACTTCAAACAACCAAAACCATGAGATACAGTGGAGAAAAGAGCAGGAACAGGATGAGTAATATGAAGACTGAAGTATAAGCAGACAAAGACTACCTCTATTATGTCCTTATGATCTCCTCGACAGAGCAATGCCTTCTCTAGCAGTTGTTCCAAGCAGCTCATATCTATCCTATCCATGGCTGCTCCCAACTGGTGTGAAATGAGCACCTTCATGTTGCAGAACACCTGGAGTAAGTTCCAGCTTGGTATCCGTTGCAAAGTCCTTTGCATCTACTCGCTCATAGGCTTATCTACAAAGCTATGCTTCATGTTCAGCATGCGTATGTTCTACACAGGCTGTGTGAGCATATCTCTTTAGTTTTAGCTGGCCTGCTCAGAGTTACGTTCAAAAAACATTAATGAGAAGTTTTCCAGACCCTTTCTTGCTCATTGGCAGGGAGATTTTTTTGACTCTGATGGACTCCAAGTTCAATCCAGTATAATAAAAAGCATGCAGATACGCTGGCCTCCTGTTTGCCTGTCTTTCAGCTTGAGACCTTCTAAGGTGTTTAAGATTCAGTGTGTCTTTACGGGTCACTCAGAATAATGACATAATCATTTTTCTATCTGTTACCCTGGGTTCTTAGTGCTTTCTGCTGAGGATGTATGTTCAATGGACATGTGTTCTGTGTGGAGGGTCTTAATATGCTGTATAACACATTGATAATAATATGATAATAATGTCTACAACTGGGATCTCTGCTTGTTATTCCATATCTTAGTTGAAATCTGATCATTCTTTGTGTCTTGACTATTGAGGCTGTGTATTCCTTGGGACAGAAAGGCCGCGGTAGGCTCACCTAGAATTTACTCCATAAAACCATCCAGTGACTCTTGCTGCAGTTACTTTCACTTACTTGCACTTTTGAGCAGGCAGGAAATCCTTGTACAGTGTTCATAAAATAACTAGAATTTCATAGGTATCATGAAGTCTATGTACTTGACATCTCTACTAATATGGTAGATGAGGTTTTCTGGGAGGTGTTCAGAAAGCTGAAGTTGAAAGAGGTGCTCTGTGCTGATAAAATCATACAGTACAAATGTCAAACAAAGGCATAAAGAAATTTCCATATACGTGGTCTCTGATTAAAAATAAAACTCGGGAAAAGCAGAGACAAAGATAAGTTTCTTAAGTGGAGCATAAGCATGCACATAGAGTTTACAACAGAAAGAAAGGAAATTTTCAAGCTTTAATGTTTGATCACCCAGTTCTTCAGGACGAACTTCGGTACAAGGCATTATCTGTACAAAATGCTAGTGTTTCCCAATTTTTTTTCTATTCCTATTCCCAACACTACAGTCTACCACCTGACAATACATTCTCCTTTATATCCTTTCTTACCACCTGATAATACATTCTTTTTTATATCCTTCCTTGTAACAATAAGATACATGTTCAGCTCAGAAGCCCACAGGGGTGGAACAGGCGTAATTGTCATCTTCTTGCTGACTTTAGGAACTCCAAAACTTGGTCAAAAACTCGCCTTCAGAAGAGTTCTGTGGTTAGACGCTCTGACGAGGCTGCAGTGGTTTGAACAGGTGAATGGTACATGTCTTGGGGTGACTTTATGATGCTGTATCCTCTATCGCCTGCTCTATGCCAGACATGAATCCTGTGCCTTTCTGTGTTTTTAAGCTGAGTCTGAGGGAAGGAAAAAAAAAAAGAGCCGAGCGGTTTTGTGCTTCAATGACACATACATTCCCCTGCCTTTTTTGCTGCTACAGAGTGGAGGAAAGCATCTTCCTGCTTTTTTTCCTCAGCTCTCGGCTCTCTGCAGCAGGGAAGAGAGTGGCATTCTCTTGTTTTTTAGCTAGCTTCTTGTTCGTTAGCGAAAGCATGCAGCCCTGGGACTTTGGCTTCTTCTTCTTCTCTTCTGGACTGTTTAGGGTCACCAGAACACACCACGAGGCCCCACACCATGGCCCGGAGGGGCCCACGCCAAACCCCAGCTCTGGAGAGAGAGCAGAGCCACACCCACAAAGAACTCTGAATATTACTGGGTTCTCTCCACAGCGAGAGGGTTTATTATTTAGCATTATTCTTTTTTCTGTGCCTGTGTGCACTCTGTTTGTTAAACAAATAACTTTTTTTTCACTTTCCTCCAAGGGATTTCTTCCCGAACCTGGTGGGGGAGGGGTGGCTGTAACCTGTCTTCTTTGGAGGAGACGTTCCTTCCAGAGCCTTTCCCTTAATTTGTCTCAAACCAGAACAGTACATCACTGTTTTGGCTTAGTACAGGAGAGTGTTCTCTAAGAAAATGAGCCAGTAGTCACCACTTACCTTGTATTCGTTCTGTTCACAGTGCAGTTTTCGTAGACCCAGAGCAACCTAAAATTGGAAAATTCTCTCCAAGTGCTTTACCAGGAGATCCCCATCTCCTAAAGTGGGATGAAGATCCAAACCAATATGTCGATCACACTGAGCTGAACTACTCCAGAGCATACAAACCATTTAACTATTAAAAGTTCATGCAAAATTCATGAAATGAATTTCAGCCAATATTCATGTGTGTTCATATTTGTCAAGGAATCACAGCCTTCAATTATTTACAGATTCACTGCTGCTTTCTCACCCATCCATCCATCTTCTGTTTCAAAATCCTTTATCATCTTTACCTATCATCTTTTGCCATGCCCTACCAAATCTTTCTTTTATCACTTTCCATTTTCAGTAGTACTAGTAGTAGTAGTAGCAGCACTAGTATCTTCCTCCGCTTTCTATTGTCGTCTGCTGCACTGGTGTATCAAAACTGAAATGAATATGAAAAAAAATTCAGGACAGGTTGTTAATTCATGTGGAGTTTGGATGGAGAAAAATTGCTGCAGAGCTGTGAGAGAGACCATCTAATTCAGAAAAAAAAGGAGTATAAGGGATAAAATCATCAGAAGGCAGTCTTAAGGTTACTCTGAGAGCAGCGGTGTGGATGCCTACAAATGATAGTGATACTGACCAGTAAATGACACCTCTGAAACCCTGTGTCTCTGAACTTGGCACTTGTGTGGACACCCTTATTCCCAGAATCACCAACTCTTTCACTCTGAGTAAATAAGAAAAGAATAGATAAGTGTCTGTACAAATTATTTAGCTACCCTTAATGTGCTAGAATGTAGAGAGTAGATTATGAGACATTTCGAGAGTCCCTCTGTATATCTGTAACTGTGATAGCTGAGTCAATAATTCTGATACTTGAGTCACATTATAATTCCCAAATATGGTTGCTTTGCAAAACAAATTACAGTTTAAATCTGAAATTTGGTAGATAAACTAACACAAGAAAATAAGAAATATTAATCAAATGGATTGCTGTTGATAGCTAAAGCGGTATCTTTCTCAGTTTCTGTTTAGCAGGTTTCATTTCCATGTGTCTTTAAAATAAATTAATGTGTTGATATAACAGATGAGACAAATAATGCCTTTCTTTATAAGTATGGTTTAGATTCGGAAATTCTTAACTCTACCTATTCAATTCAAACCCCATACATAAAAATGGCAAAATACCCCTCTTCCAACTGGGCTGACATGAATGTGCAAAAATCCATTAAAACTTGTAGACAGAAACTTTTCAACACATTTTCTTTTGCCTTTCACATCTTAAGAAAAAAGAACAGTGCAATAAACATTGGATGATTTTATTTTGCTGTCCTTTGTGCCCCTTCATACTTCTACCATAATCTGGATAGTCTCCATTGCCAATACAGATGTACTGTGTGACAGGAAAGATTAAAAGTACGAAAGGAATTCAAGAACTCAGTAAACAGAACAACACACAGGCAGTGAAGATGAACACCTCCATGAGACTACTTACTTTATTGAATTAAATTGTCTAAATATATGCAATATCTGTTCTGAGTTGATATAGAATAAATAAAACCAGACCTGGCTCTTTGATACAGTCTACTGAGCTCATTTCATTTTATGACAAAATAACACTTAGGTGACAACTTTTCTTGTTTTCCCATCAGAACAGTGTTACAGTAGACTGTGAAGTCAAAAGTGTATTTTATTCCCACATCACTACTTCTTGCAAATGGTTTTTCTCTAAGTGAATGTACACTGCCTTCAGCACAAATGGTCAAGAGCATTTAGTGTAGGAAAAGTTGCATACTTTGCTAGCAATTATCTATTTGTAACTAGCAGTTGAGAGACTCTTTTTTTTCCTGAACCACTATTTTATCTGTTTAAGTGACTTGGTTAGTAGAAGGTTTCTGAAAAATGTTGTGTTGTTTTTAGTAATTTGACATTTGCAAAGAAGCCATTATTTAGTTCCCCAAATGATTTCTTGCTATTTGACATTTTAGGAGCCGAAATTCCATTTGCATGCAACCTTTTGCATAATTAATATACTAAAAATGATTATTTGAAAGAGGAGTTAACCTGCCTTCCCATACTATGTGTAACTGAGGTCATAATTATCATTCAGCTATTATTTATCGTCTATTCAATTTCACAACTCCTTACACAATGAGTCCCAGTTCCAGAAAAAGACCTTTTGTTGTTTCTCTTTCTTTATCTGGTCTAAGCCTCTGACGTGCTTCCAGTGTTAGTTTTGCTAAATGAGTTGTTTCAATAGCTTCAGTCATAAAAATTGAAGACGAGAGCAGAATGTTCCTACCACAGATCAATCATTATAGATTTCAGGTTTAGTACCTGTTGTAGGCACTGTATATCTGTTTCAGAGGAAGAACCATCATTTAACTCTACTTTGGCACTTGGATCTTAAATTTCAGTAATGACAGTGAGTGCTGTGCTTGATACTTAGGGCCACTATGGAGAAATGGGCATAACATGTGAAAACATAGCATTGCTAGAGGTATTATCATTTGCCAAAAGGGTTAAAATATGTATACATAACTATTATATATTATTTAAAACAATGGGAAAAAGACCAATGCAGGAAAAAAAGCTTATTAAAGTTGGAAGTGCTAATCAGAATCATGTGGTGTATATTGTATTTAGGCTCCTGGAAAACTGTGGGTACATTTTGAAGGGCTGTTTAATCAGCATTGTGTGGCCACACCTTAATCTGCGATAAGTAGTTTAGCAAATATTAGCTAGGGCTTAATGTTGAGCCTTTGTTATAGAACGTTTATCTAGGCAGAACAAAGTATAAACATCTCTTATGCAGAGCAGTGTCTCACCCAAAGAATATGACTCAGGGACAGAGCAAAGGATAAAGCAGTAGATGGTTTTAAAGAACTTGTACTACCACCAATATTCTGAGCTTTACTTGTAGGTGACTAGGTTGCATGGTAGGACTCTGTTCTAAACCAACAAACAAACAAACAAAATTTAAAAAGAAATCACACATCATAACATTGAAGTATGTAACACTCTATGAGTAATAATTATTCATTGATTACATTTCTTGTCTGTGTAAAACAATCTAGGAATGGATTTTGGTGATTCAGAACAAGGGAAGTCATGGAATAAATGGAATCTGAACAGAAGATAAGAAATTCTTTTAAATTGAAAGACACACAAGCAGTTTGAACTTTCAGTTTAAACATAAATAGGTAAAAGGGGGATTTATAAACACAAGGAAGGAAATATCCTGCATTTCTGCATTCTATGATGCTTTTCTAAAATACAGAGTTCTTTCAAAAACAAAAACTTTTTTTTAAACTCATGTCTGATTATTCCTTACATTTATTTCCGAAGTGTTAAACAGGTTGCTTTTAGAAAAGCCCTGGGCTTGCACTGAAACGGTGGTCTTCTGTGAGATGCTTGAATGCCCAGGGAATGGGAATGTTGCAAAAGATTTTTCACAGGACCAATGCCATTTCAGTTCAATTTCTTGCACCCTTGGCTTGCTGTTGGCTATCAGCCATCACTGTCAGAAGTGAAGCTTAGAGCCCCAGAAAACAAAATATAAAAGAATATAGGGAAGCAGGAATCCTACTGAAGGCATAAAACGAATCAGATTTCTAAAGATGAGAAGAAAGAATAGATACAAGAGGTTATTAACAGAGTTAGAAAAATAAAGGCAGAGCTAAAGAAAAGGGTAAAAGAAAGTGAAAAACTAATTAGAAGTAATGTTAAGAGGGCAAATGTGTTAAAGACCTTTTCTATCTGTTAGTCTATAGCCAAATGATTACCTTGGGTTTGTATAACTAAAAAAGGCTTGGACAAGAATGGAAAGACAAGAGGTTGGAAAGTATCAGTACTTGATGATTTGAAATAGGCATAAACAAATGAAATTCAGCTTCTGATACTTTGAGGATTTGGTCTAAGAGAAGCAGTCAGTTATCTCTGAGAGCTGTTGAACGGATGAAGGAGGTTCTGGAAGATTAGATATAGTGAAGGGGGTTTTTTTGTTTGGTTTTTCTTTGGGTGATGTACACCATGAACTGTCACCATATAATTCAGAAAATCTGAGTCTGATTCCCAAAAAGCTGTTGAAACTGATAACAGGTTTTGAACCAACTAGGAATTAACACAGTGAAAAATATCAGCATAGCTTTATCAATAATGAATTATTTCAGAATAATCTAGCTCTTCTCCTATTTGAAACCCCATGTCACAATTTTAGCAAAAATCTTCCATGGTGCTGTTAAAATGAAGTTAAGGAAAAAGCACAACATAAATGTGAAGAATTGAAGGACAGATACAGCTTACTGGAAAGCTATATTCATGCTTTGACATCATATTGGAAGAGATGTATTGTGCAAGGTGTTACCAAAGCTTTTCTTCAGGTAAAAATCTAGTCAGTGTATTCATAAATGTTTTGGCTGAATAAATGTAGTATTTGCTAAGTTACCACATTAGAAAGCAGTTTCAAGTAGTTTAGAGGAAAGGATCGTAATTGAAGATGGCAGTGATGGGTCAACGAAGCAGCCTTGAAATCAGGTGAAAACCAAGAACTATACATTCAGAGTACATTCTATCAGGGTGATGCAAGTGAGACTTCCACCTTCCACAAACAAACCCTCCCACCTGTCCAGGATCAGCAAAGGTCAACTGTTCCTTCAGGGACATGAAAATACGGTCAGCAGAGCAGAGGCCACTGCAGCCAGCGCCCAGTCCCACAGCACCCAACAAAGTGATTAAGGAAAGTACAGCTGCCACTTTCAGCCAGGAGCCCAGATCCTCAAACTAGTGTCTGGTAGTGAGACATGACCAAGGTCAAGCCAAAATGTCAATCTGCAATTCAGGCCTGGTGGCAGTAACCATGGCCAAGTACCAGCAGCAGCAAGGTGCCACCTCTTATAGGTCTGGGCTCAAGGAACCTTGATACAGACTTATTTAATTGCTGTAGGGTGTCAGTGGGCTGAATCAGGGCATATGGAGTTGAAATAGAGAACTGAGAAAGGGATGTAGCAGTGTGGCACAGCACGGCATGAGAAATTTGGAGCTGGATGGGATTTTCAGGCTGGATGTGAGAGCTCAGGCACCAGCAGTGGACTTGAGCCCCCAGGTGCTCTCCACGGGCCTGATCTGCTTTTGATGAAAAGGAATTTTGGAGGGGATCGAGAACATCACTTTCGCAGTTACTAGTGGTAGTATTTCTTCACATTTACCCGATGTTGCAAAGCAAAGTGCAAGAGACTCATCCATTCTGTAATAAAATACGTTTGAGCTCCTGCAATAAAACAGCTCAGATTCAAGTCTTTTTAAGATTTTCTATCATACATGAATTTGTGATTGCATAGCTTGTGATTTCAATAACCTTCTGACTCTTCTCAGAGTTTGCTTTAGTGGGAGTCAGGAATTAGATGATGCCTGTGCCATGGTTTTGATAGTTACTTGAAAGCCAGCAGTAATCTAAGAAACATGGATGTCTAATTAAAAACATGAGTGTTTCTACTCTTCGTGTGAAGAACAGCTTGTGGCAGTGACACATCTGAGACTACCTGGTGACTGAGGGCAGTTGCCCAAAATTAGATTCCATTTCAAAGTACACAGTTGAGCTGTCTCTTCTTTTTGTACTTCTGACGGGCCAGGATAGGATAGAAAAAGGAATGTGGATTTGGACCTTCCCTTCAGAGACTTGCCCACTCTGATTCTGTGGCTAGCTTGTGTTTGTGATGACAAGTAAGACCATTAAGCTCCATTTTGAATGTGGCTGTGCCAAAGTAAAGACTCTGTAACCATATTGGTTCAAGCTAGGGAGCATTTTAGTTATATAACAAACATACAATGCAGTGCGCCAAAAAAAAGCATACAGTTGTGTGGAGCTCCCCTTTGCCTGTTGATAATTTAGAAGACTGACACTAATTAGGTCCCTTGATAAGAAAAGGCAGAACTAAAAGCATCCTAACTTCAAAAGGATTTTGTGCTTCAAATATTAAAGTAATGCAGAGGAGAGAAAGGGCTCATAGCTGTGGAATCCCACGAGTTAAGTCAAACTGCTTGAAGATTAAAAGACATATCTGACCTCGTATCACAGATATATAAATGATGGAAAATCTGTTCAGAGGAGATTATTTTCCCAATTTCTGTACAATTTCTAAGGGAACTTCCCACAGGGGACTGTGTGGCTGAAGTTTGCTAAGGCCAGGCATTCCTGAGGATCACATGAATGATATGTATGACTTTGTGAGCATCAGGCAGGAGTTTTTCCCATATGTAAAGCCTGGTAACCATCAATGAGGAAAAACGTCAGTCATGCTTCAGTAAAGATTTTATTGAACTTGCAGAGACCATGATAATATCCTAAAAATAAAGCCATAGGAAGATTTAAAATGCTAAACCAAAAATAAAATATATTGGATAATATAAAAAAGAAAGATAGGCCAAGAAAAATAGAGTGGTTTCTGTGGTGAGATTTTACTGCCCTAAAATTACTATGTGTTTCTCCCTGTCTCTGTAAATTTTTGCCAGGCTATGGCTACTACGAGCATCTAATACCAAGAAGTCCTGGATGCTTATGGGTGTCTCATCCCAGGGACAAGTGCTTCTGTGCAGGTACATCACTCATTCAGGTTACCTAAACCAAGTGACTGTCAAGGACTTAGTGTTCTTGTTTTTTAGCCATTGAATCTCTTCTCCTGTGTTTCACAGTCCCCGCGTGAGCCTGGCCAGGTACCAGGAGTGCCTTCCTCAGTAGTTCAATGTTTAGGCATGGGACACATATACTGTAAGAGTGGGAGAATGAAGCTGGTGAGATGGTGTATATGCTAGATGTGGGAAAGACTGGAAGGTTTGGCTGGCATGGGGAGAGGAACAGAGACAAGGTGCTAGTTTTCAGTAGTAGGGAGTAGATGGTAGGGGAGTAGGTGTGGCAGTGTGGGGCTGAGCTCTTAGTTGGGGCTATGGTCTGGTGGGAAGTGCAGGAAGAATATTACGGTAGAATGATGTGGGCTGGAAGGGGCCTCGGAAGGTCAACTTGTACAGCCTCTACTAAAAGCAGGGTTAATTTACATGTTAGGACAGACTATTGCTGAATTCTCATAGACTACAGGATCCTCATCCAGGCTAGGGGAAGGTGTACAGATCCCAAAAGGGAAAGGGCTGAGTTGGCTCCTTGCTGCAACTTGCCATGCAGTTGGACATTGACTGAAATTGAGCATGTAGGACACAACTCTTTCCTAAGTAGGTTTATGAACAGTCATGGAGCCAGCAGGGACTGGCCATTAACTTCTATGCAACTAGAATGAGCAGCCTGGCTAAATTTATGAAAATGCACTTTTGCTAATCAGTTTTGAAAAAAAATAACTCCTTTATGTGGGAAGATATAATATAGAAGAAATTAAGTGTTGTGTTCTGCAGGAAGCTCCCAATCCAAAAGCGGAATTTTGAAAGGTTTGCCTCTGCAGATCACCTGCTGAAAAATCATAAGCAATTTGGAGAAAAAAATTCTAATTCTGGGGAAAATTCAACTCTATTCTTAAATCCTGAGTATCTCCCTCAGCTTTTCTTGGGGCTTCTCAAATTCACTTCACTATCCAAATCCCTGTTGACTTGTGTTGTGCAGCCATTTTATGAAGCTGACCAGTGTCTTACTCAAATTAGAAGGAAAATTCTGCTTCCCTGAAGGGGAATCAGAACACATTTTGGTTAGGTAGATAAAAACAATTTAAAAGACCCCCCAATATACAAAATATTAACTGTTTTCCTGGTAATTAAAGGTAGATCAGGTTAGCTTTGATGTCCTGGATTTAGTTACCACATCAAAGGGGCTTGAGGGGTGTTAACAATAGATCCTGAAGTGGTTTTTGATACTTATTTTCTTATAAAATACAGAGCAGTTAGCTGCAATTTTTGTAATAGTCCTTCTGCCATTATAGTAATTCTGAAATGACTTCGTCCTTAGAACTTTTTCACTCTTGCTCACATAAAAATCTCTTACTTGAGAGTCCTGCAGATGATTGCAAATAGACAAAAATGAAGGGTTTGCAGACCTACTTCTTCTGTATCTTTTCTTGGGTGCCAGGCTGCAAATGGAAAGAAGGTGGTAGCCAGGCGTGGGTCGGCTTCTTCTCCCAGGCAACTAGTGACAGGATAAGAGGACATAGTCTTAATCTCCTCCATGGTAGGTTTAGGTTGGACATCAGGAGGAATTTCTTCACAGAAAGGGTGATTAGATGTTGGAATGGGCTGCCCAGGGAGCTGTTGGAGTCACTGTCCCTGGAGGTGTTCAAGGAAAGACTGGATGTGGCACTCAGTGCCATGGTCTGGTTGCCATGGGGGTGTTGGGTCATAGGTTTGACTTGATGATCTCAGATGCCCTTTCCAACCCAACTGATTCTGTGATTCTATGGCTGAGATGTCTCTAAATATGCCACTCTTTTATGAAAAGGGAGTGATTATATGCTGCAGGACCGGTCATAATATTTAAAGGCATTAAAAGATGAAAGCCTCATGTATTGCAGAGAGATAATGAGAGATAATGCTCTGAAAGGAAACTATTTTTCTTGCTTTGTAGTTAGTTGTGAAAACCAGTGCACAGTTTTATGACTTAGAATTGAGGAATTATTGTCAGTCATTTTTTAGGTTCCTATTTTTACAATTATGTATCTTTAATTTGAAAAGGAAACAAATGGAATCAAGAGTCTTAAAGTTTAGCTTAAATGGGTAGGATTTTCACTACTTGGAAAGTGCTAAATGCCTTTTTTAGGATCAGAGTTTCCTTGCACTTTGGAAAATCTTACTATCAAACAAAGAATTTAACTTCCAAGAATATATGTGGCAAACAATATGAACAAGGAAAACCTGTGTCTAACTGATCAAAGAACTTGTGTATAGTGATAGATTTAGCTTTCACATTGATAACAAATTTGATTAGGGAAAAGTATAATCACTGGATGAAAAAAATGGGGCATAAACCCAATTAGAATTAGAATTAAGAATGGTATGAATAATTGAAAATTACTGTTACCATTTATTATATCTCTCAATCATAAGGAAATTCACTTCTCTTAGCCTCTGCTCCATCTCTTTTTTCTGCATAAATAGAGGATTAGGATTCCAGACAAAGAAACAGACATGAACATACTCACAGGAGTAGCAATAAACTCATATTCCATTCAACAGATTGAGAAAACCCATGTTCAGCACAGTAAGAGCTTTTACTATGTAGTCAGTGTTGGCAGATAGACATAAAATTCTTGCTCTCCCAGAGGACGTGGATCAGACCTCTAATGGGCTTCAGAGTGGTCCTCTTCTGCAGCCCTCACATCTGCATCTGTGCGCTTACCTTCTAACAAGAAGAGAGGGGAAGCAGAACTCCATGCAAGTAAAGGAACCCTTTTTCTTTGACTTGGTATTCATCTCTTGCAAAAGTCCATGGAAATTCTTGCTGGAATGTTTCTGCTTCCACAGGAGGCAAGCAAGGCTTTTTGATTTTCACACTGAATTGTGATCATACCGTGATCTTTTTAATACATCACGTGATGTAGATACAGAATCTTCTCTCTGATCTGAAATACTTGTTGCGTTAGCACATTATTACTCCACAAACCAGAACACTGCTTTCTTTAATCACTGATAATGTAATTAATAATAAATTAAATTACAGCTATACCTATCCTGAAAAAACCTGAAGGGGTGCACAGGCTTTTTTAAAAGCCTGTTTTCATTAAACAAAAGGAGAAATAAACCCCCTTTGCATTTTAAAGCCAAGCATTTAGTTTTATAATAATTTTTTTATTTCCACATTTATTGAAATAGTTGCCTTTGATAAAAGCTTTGTGAATTTATGTTAAAAAATTCGTATTTACTTTTAACTATGCAGTGAGGCCAAAACTAACTAACTTTTCAGGAAAAAATCTCATTTAGTCTTAGTGTTAAACATCGTGTATATGCCAGAAGAGAAATGCAATACCTTGATTTTCGGAAATGCATTATTTGCTTAAGGGAGGATAGCAAACTCTTTGAAAAATGAGCTCATTATTAATGCAATAATAGGATAAATATACTATAAAAGGATAAAAAAATATTATTTAACATAACTATTTCTGTCTTTGTAAAAAATATTGTTGTAGGCACTAAATCTGACTTTCACCCCCTCCGCATCTCCCCCAGTTTCTTAAGGATCATGCTTAGATAGTACAAATTGAAAGAAAAGAGACATTGAAAAATAGATTTGTTACGCCTGGGATGGTGGAAAGGAACTCACTCATGAAATCACTGTCTGAATTGAATTACAGCCTCCTTCTCTGCTTCTTGTATTAGGCCCTCTAGTTTATAAGTCATCACTGCTAAAAGTTACAGTCTAATAATAATAGTAATAACACTAGTGCTAGCACTACAACCTTCAAATGATGTTCCCTTTGTGTTAGGTATTACAGAAACACAATCAAAATGCAAAGATCAAGGGAAAAATAGATGCTTTTATTTCTCCCATTTCACATCAATGAGTCACAATACATTTAAGCAAATATCCAATGTTCTCCTGAAATAAGGTTTGCTACTGGAGTGAGGCTTAGAGAATCCCGACTACATTTAAATTACTCTTTACTTGCACCCTGCACTTTTCTTTGTCTCCTGCTGCTTTGATTGTCCACGTCAGACACTTCTTATAGCATGTGCAGGACACATGCCTAGACTTTGTTAGAGAAAAGGTCTGCAGGAAAGGGAAGAGGAGGTTGTAATCCTCGTGGTTTCATTTCAAATGGAAGAGGAGCAACAGGGGAGCTGTCGAGGAGTGAGTGCAGCTGTGTTTGTTCAAAGGTCCATCCGCAGCATCTCATCTCCAACCCATGATCAGTGGAAGGTGCTTATGGTGGAGTATAAGAGTAGACAAGCACACTCCAAATTGTCACTCTGTTCTTTTAACACAATTAACATCTTCTGTATTTCATAGCCACTGGTGGTGCGCTTTTTTCTGCACACCAGAAAACTTTCAATATATTTTAAACCTCCAGGGACTCTAAAACCGCATCAGTTCTTGTGGGAAGGAGCTATGTAACTTAAAGCTACCCTTTGTGAAGTATGTGGGGGTTTTTTGGTTATGATTTTTAAAATTTTATTCTGAAAGCGTTGCACTCAATTTCCTTTGCTGCTTGCTGTTGTTACTGAAGGAGACACAGAACAGCTTCCTAACCTCTGCAGGGCATGATTGATTGCATAGCTCTCTAACATATTTTATCCAGTCACTTCTGCAACTAAAAAAAAAAAAATCACATTTTATTAGCTATTCATGGGCAAAATCAAAGCAATATTCTGACAATCCTTATATTTCTATTACTTTTAAAATTTATACTCTTCCTTCAGCAATTTTAACTTCACAAGTTTCCTGTTGGATCTTTTTTCTGGCTGTCATGGTCTCTCTGAGTGGGAACTCTATTTCTTGGAAATGGAATATTGCTTGCTATTCCCAACACCTGCTGGCTCAGCATCATCTGCAAGCTTGTTAAGCGTGCACGCTGTCCTATCATAGAGACTGTTTATAGAGAAGATCAAAGCTGTTCAGTCACTTGTCCTCCTCTCCAAGTGATTTTCAAAGTTTCAGAAGGTGTTTTCTTTTATCTTTCTCAAATACGTAGAGATTTAAAGTTGTTTCAGGTGACTCTCTCCATAATCTGCAATGGAGTATTAAAATGTTTCCATACATTGGAATATTTTTCTATTTTATCTATCACCCAGTTGCAATTTTCATTGTAATAAAGATGGAACTGATGGAGGACAGTCCTTCTGTTGACCAAAGGTTTGGACATGGCTTGTCTTTCTGAGGTATGCTGCCTGAGAAATTCATTAGAATGTAAAAGAATGTCTCAGGTCCTATATTAGGAAGTGGGCTCATACTCCATACCAGTATAATACTCTCAGTTTAAAAGTGTGTTATCTTTATTATATCAGTTTTATAGCAAGGAAAAGAACAATTTGCTACATTAGATTGGAAAAATTAAAGGTGTCTTCAGCTAAAAAACCTCAGACCATTGAATTAAAATAATTGATGCATATCAAAAAGAAACTGATAATTGATGCATATCAAAAAGAAACTGTGAAAACAAGAAAAAAATATATGATACATTGAGAGATGTGTTTCCTTAAAATATTCTCTGAATGTGCTTTAGTCTTCTTGTGCTCATCCATTTGTCTTATATTTTAAAAGGGTCTTCTAACTATCGGACTAAACTCACTGATTGCCACTTAATGTTCAAATGATCTTCCATCAACAGAATCAAGTCTGGCACAAAGAGCTTCTCCCTATTGTTTACTACCCTTATATTTTAGTTTTCTGCCAGCCTGTATCCTGTTAGGCTCAAACTAATTTCTCAAGAAATAGAATAGAAAAGAGATCCTGTTATGTTGCTAAATACAAATAACAAAAAAATAGATGAAGTGGGTGGCCAGAATTACAGCAATATTCTAGATGAGCTTGTACATAATAGCGTTTGAAGTAGAAAATTGGAAATTGTTTGCCTGATGCATCTTAACATTTTACTTGCCTCTTCTATAACTTCTTCAAGCTGGTGGTTCACAGTTTAACTAACCACAGACATTTCTTTGTCCCCTAGTCTTACAGCTAGTTTAAGCTGAGGTTTTTTCTGTTGGTTCACCAATAAATGATGGGAAACTGCTGTACTTTGACGTTCACCATATTGTTGCATTTCTATTCATCTATTGTCAAACTCATGCAGTTTGTTTTGTTCCATTTCTCTGCTTTGACAAAGTGTTCCTGGTGACTCTTGAGATTTTCTCCTAGCGCCTGCTGTCCTGACAGATCAGAACAAAAAAACTGCTCTTTCCCTTGAGGCCCAAGCAGGCAGCTCTGAATGTTCCACTCTACTCTGAAAATCTAGGTCTCTCATTCCCCTTGGTTTTGACCCCTAGTTTTTCTTTTCACCTTTAATTTCTTCTCAAATCCATAGTTCTACCCCACGACCTCTCTAGAACAACGCGAAAACAAAGCAAATACTCAAAAATATATCAGGCTTTATGTGGCCTGTACTGTGCCCAGAATTGGCAGGAAAGTGATTTCTAGGAGGACGGGAAGTTTAGCCAACATTCATTGTCTCCAGCAGGTAAGTTTGTTGTGAGATACCACCAAGAAACAGCCAGAGCAGGGAGGGCAAGCAATAGCAGAGGTAGTGGTAGAGCAGTGGTGGTAGTGCAGGTGGAGTTCTGTTCTCCCAGTGAGGTTACAGTCCCCCCGTATCTAAGCAGGGGGGGGTCATAGCAGGGTGCCGCCAAAGCAGAGTGATTCATGAGGTCCACTGTCTCATCAGGGATTGCAGTTAGGAGGAGGTGCAGCCAGAGAAAAAGAGGCAGGGCAGAAGACAAGTTAGTAGGTCTGAAGTCAATCCAGAGACAGTGCCAGAAACAGAGAATAAGATACATACAACTACAGGTATCACAGACTAAGTAGACTAAACAACAGCCATAGCAGATCCAGGGGTTATTTAAGGAAGAAAAAAAAAAAACCCAAAATGAGAGAACAGATCTCTATGTGATGAGTACATACTTGGTGGCTTCCCTTACAGAGCTGTGTTCACTAAAACGTATGTATTCTATGCACAGGTGGCTTTGCCTTGTGTTCTTTCATTAATCAACAGATTCAGAATTTGCTGCTTTGATTTAGTTCAATTTTCACCAAAATTTACAACAATCCTTTAGTGGTTTCTGCTAGCAGGTTCCTGACAGAAAATTCAAAAGTTCAATTTCAGCCAGTCATCCACAACAACATATCTGCAGCCTGTCAGCATTAGCAATTTAAGTTATGCTTTTCACCTACAAAAGCACCACGGCTCAGTCTAAGACTGAGGGCCCAAGCCTGAGCTTGAATGGAATTCTGGAACCAAACTGCAGAGCTTGTGTGGGTGGTGATGCCAAGTGAGGCTGGTCAAAGCAATTTAAGCCTATTAGTGCACTCATGGCACTGCATGTATGAATCACTAAAAAGCCTTCTAAAATTCTTCAAACAACCAACTCAAAATATGATTGATAAACTAAAATTTTCTGCTCCATTTTACCATTGCTTCTAATGTTCTCTTCTTATGCAAATTTCTTCCTGAATTTTCAGCTCCAACCATCTGATTTAAAATGAAGCATTAATCTGCATATATTCTAGAGCAGACACTGGCTGAAGTTACCACCTGCTTCTTGGTTTTACATGTGACATAACTTCAAAGTATGCTGTAACAAGGGATTCCAAACCACAGCCAACTGGGGTAGCCAAGAGAGTTTTAGTAGACCTGGCTCACTCAGCTGCAAATACCACGACCCCTGAAGGATCTTCCTCTGAGTTCATTTTGATCTGGGCAGATGCAAGACACTTCCAAATCAGAAGCTATGTAGTTGCAATGCACTGGGAGTAACGGCAAAGCAACTCATCTGTGCATGCTAAACTTGTTTGGAAATAATTTTGTTTCTGAAAGTATTCCGTCCTCTAGAAGATGCTGATACTAGATTTTTCAACCTAGTAAGTAAAAGAAGACAAGATGCTCATTAAAAGCAATGCTCCTTTCACCTTGGCCATATGCTGTTTATAAGCAACTGTAGTGTATTATTATGCCAGTGACAGTAGTAAATCCTTGGAGAAATGTTCCTGTGAAAATACAGTCTACATATGTCTACAAGACTGACAATCACCGCAGTGATTAACACAGAGATACTCTAATGTTAATCCCTCAGTACAATTTTTATTGTATCAGTCTGCCTCCAGCTCTGGACAAACTTTGCTTATATATTTGTCTGAAAGAAAATAAATAAAACCAATAATTTCTTATAAAAAGAAATGTTCAATTTCTAAAAAGAAGAAACTCAGGAGAATGCCGTGATTTCAGCTATACCAGACAGCCAATGGAATAATTTCTGCATGATGTAAGATCCACATGAAGAGTACAGCTCAGTAAGCAATACATTAGCATGAAAATGTATGTCATTTGGCTCAGCATCAGCTGAGAATTGTGATTCTTAGCTAGCTGGCCAGTTAGAGTAAGCATGTTCCTGAGTGGCCAGCTCACATCTTCCAGACTGTGTCAGCATGCCAAGGCACTTACCTGTTTTCCATTTCCTGCTGCTCCAGGAAGTGCATGTGTAGGATCTTGTCTCTGTGCGGGTCTGTCGTGGTTTTGCAGGCAAGTGAGCCTGTCAGTCCATAAAATACTATGTTAAAAAACCTTTTTCTGGTTATTTGGATAGGGAAAAGGGACAGCAGATTCTGGGGGAAACGGAAGAAGAAAAACATACTGTAGAAAAAAAGAAGTTGCTGCCAACTGTGGATAAATTAAATATGTTTAAAAGTTCATCCACTTGTTCTATTTGACAAGTGTGGGCTAAATTCATGCAGTTGTCCCTTCATTAGCTATAGAGGGGTGACAAACAGGCAATTATTTCAGAGTATAATAACTTCAATTTTTAGATAAAGTAAGGAAACAGACTATATCTTATCCTGCCTTTCTGAAACAATTTTGGCTATTCCACTTATAAAATTAGAAGGTCATTTCCCTTTATAATTGTAAAGCTTTCATACTGATTAAATTATTTCTTCTTGTAAAGAAAGCAGTTTTGTCATATTGAAATGGTAGAGAAATCATAATTTTGCCACTCTTTAAATGTTAAAATGTGTGCATTGCTATAAATAGGGCTGCTACAAACCTGATCTAATGTGGTGATTTTTGTAATTCAGCTCAGCTGTTCTTAATACACTCAATGATACTTTAAGCAATCAGCTTTACATGGCCTACAGTATTCTTCTGCATGGAGAAGAAAGGGTTCTATTTTAGACCCTGCGAAAGCAGTAGCTGATAAGATGTCACAGAATCATAGCTTCATAGGATGGCTTGAGTTGGAAGGTACCTTCAAATTCACAGGAACACCTTCCACTAGACCAGGTTACTCAGAGTCCCATCCATCCTGACCTTGAACACTTCCAAGCAGGGGCATTCACAGCTTCTCTGTGCCTCACCTACACCACAGTGAAGAATTTCTTCCTAATTACTAATCTAAACCTACCCTCTTTCAGTTTGAAGCCATTTCCCCTTTTCCTAACACTGCATGCCCCTGTAAAAAGTCCCTCTCCAACTTTCTTGTTGGTGCCATTTAGGTACTGGAAGATGCTCTAAGGTCTCCCCTGCGCCTTCTCTTCTCCGGGCTGAACGACCCCAACTCTCTCAACTTGTGCTGACAGGAGAGGTTCTCCTACTCTCTGATATCCTCATGACCCTCCTCTGGACTTGCTCCACCAGTTCCACGTCCTTCTTATGGTGGGGGCCTGAGAGCTGGACATGTTGGGGGCATGAGAGAGTATTCCAGGTGGGGTTTCACAAGAGCGGAGATATCCTCTAGCTGCCCTCTCATACAGTTTTCATTTCCTCAGCACTCGAACAGATGCATTGTCATATCTGTATTTGGCATAATGGATGGCAGAAACCCCTGCCAGGATAAAGAAGATGGGAATCTGTATGTAGGTGTAGACAAAAGACATAGTATAGAAATGAAAAAGAAGGGGAAAAAAAGTCGTGATGAATGTGGTTAAGCACTGGAGCAGATTGACCGGAGAGTTGATGAAATCTCTGCTCTTGGAGGTTTTCAAAACTGAGCAGGGCAAGGCCCCAAACAAGCTAATTTAACTTAGGACATCAGCCTGCTTGGTGACAGGGTCAGATTGGATGGTCTCTGGAGGTCACTTCCAGCCTAAGTTTTCCTGTGATTTTTCTGAATCAGCATAACCAAAGAGTAACCTTCCACAGAAGTAAACTATCTTCTGCAGACTCTCTAGCTGCTTGTTTTATCTCACTAGCTCCTAATGTGATTCCTCAGTTATGTCAAATTAGCAAAATTAGCATTCCTTTGCACACAAAATTAGTCTTGTTCATATGCCATAATTACTTTCACTTCCCACCTTGAAATTTAGGCAGACATCTCAATGATTAGATGTTATCTCTCTGTTTATGGTGTCTCTGCTTTTGAACATCTTTGTGTCGAGGATGAGATACTGACTTCTTGTTTGTGAAACATTGCACAAGCATGTAGATTAGTCTAGGGGCATTTCCAACGAGTCACGTTGATGGGAAACAGGACAGAAAGCAATTTCCTCCTGCTCCTTGGCTCTTCTCCATCTTTCTTTATCTTCTCCCCCTCCATATTTTGTGTCAACTGCAGGCTTAAAATCAACCCCTAACCTCTATGTTCTCTCTTTTCGTAGAAATTCTTAACCCTTGTTTCATTTCTGGGGCTCACCGTTTTTTCATTTCTGGGGCTCCGCAAGCTACACTTCCCAGAGGCAGCAGGAAAAATGAAAAAATATTCACAATAATGATGCAATTAGTTATAAAGGAATAGATCCTACTTAACTAATCTGGGAATTTCCTTGGGAAACAGTAATGTCAGCTATCACATGCAGGAATCTCCCAACTTCTTGCATTTTAATGTTTTGGTGCTTGTTTTTTACTGAAAGACTCTGGATGGGTTTTTTCCCCAATACATTTCTGTGTGCTTACTCTCAGCCTAGTGCAATCTACGCAATTTTTGAAACTAGCCACATACTGTAGATAATTGGGCTAATCAGAGATTTCAGATGAAAGGACTGAATCTTGACAGTAGGAATAAGATTTCCTTCAACTACTACATGCACATGACAATTCATGGGAGTCACAAGCCCAAAGTCAGAATGTTTTCCTGACTGAGGGTATGTTTTTCTCTGGTTTTCCACGCTGATAAATGCCAGCAAAGTATTTTTGTAGTACACAGTTTTATATGACAACTGCATCATTGACATAAATGATGTTTTTAAACTGTAAAAATTGCACATCCTGGTGGTCTGCTCCTGAAATCCCTCCTGTGGGAATCAATACAAATGTTCCCATGTAAGTGACTGCTGAATGGAATCACTCTTAGAATGCTTAACAACTCACATTTATAAGAAGACAATTTATAGGCTTGCACATTCTATTTTATTGAATAGAATGTTTCTATTGAAAATGGATAGAATGAATAGGATTGTTAGTCCTATATTTTCAGGTTCAGTTCACAACTGGTAGAGCCTGTAGGTAATGAAAATTCAGTCACTATGTGAATGCTCCTCTTTTGCTTCCCAATACGAAGTCTTACACTTTCTTTGACACTGGTGTGCTATATAAATTGAGGCATCCTTCATATCTGCCTGTAAGGATGTCTCAATTTCCAGTAAAGTGTAAGGGCTCAGAGCAGGCTTCCCTTGTTCTGGGAGTTCAGCTGACTGCACTCAACGTCCAGCTCACTGATGGGAGTTGCACTGAAGGAACCAGCACCAAAACTCTACTCAGGTTTTCTATCCTTTCCTTGGGAGCTGCCTTCATGCTAAAACTCTCTCTCTTGTTCTCCACCAGCCCCAGAATTTTTAGGACTGATTTGTGCTTAACTTGAAGAGCCAAGGAAAACTACTTCTTGTTACCTGGCCCGTGAAATGAAATGGGGAATTGTGACTCCAGTGTGTGCTCTAGGGCTCGCCTTTTTCAGAGAGATGCGCTTTTAAGAGTCATGCAGACAATAATGACACTGACATGATCTTTAAGCAAAACAAAGACGTTTTAGTGTTATGTAATTTGGATTGCATGAAAATCAGCCCTTTGCACTAGTCACAATTTATATGTTCGCCCTTATGTTCCAGCAGTACCACTGGGTTTGTTTTTCCTAGTCGCTGTGAGGTGTAATTCTTGTGCAGCCACCGGAAAAATTCAGCAGTTATATAAGACATTTAAAAAGTTTCTGTTTGAACTCTTCCTATCTGTCTTATTTTATCTGTTTGTAACTGGTAATTACAAGTTCACGCTGATCTACAATTTCAGTTTCCACAGCAGTTCTTTTTAAAAGTCACTTGGTTTTAGTCTGTCTTATTCTTCTCCAGTAAAATATTTCAAGCTTTGGGTGTAACACTGAAATATTCATAAAGTTCCTAACCAGTTGCAAATTTTTGGACTATGTTATAGTAATGGAAGCTGCCTGAATGACAAATGAGGCACAAGAGAACAGAAAGGTGAAGGGACAGCAAGAGAAAAGAAGGGGAAAAAATATACAAAACTTAGCACAACAGAACAAGAGAAATGCAGATTGTAACAAAGAAAACCAGAATAATGAAAGGTAAAAAACAGTGGGAAGAGAGAGGCAGAAAAACATTAAAAATTTAATATAATTCTTTGGTTACTGCCCAACAAATAGGTTAGCAAAATGTCAACTTTTATCCAATCTCATACCCACATGCTTGAGACACTACAGTAGCTGAAAGACTAACATGCCAGTGTGATACTTAAGTTTTTGAGGAAAAAAAAACTTGAGATCAAATACCAGATGATAAAATGAGAAAAAGTTGTTGAGAAACTGCCATCAAAATAATTAGAAGAGTTATCTGAATGCAAATTCTTAGAGACAAGAGTTCACACTAGTTGAATTTTAAGAAGTAGTGGGGCCAGTACTTCCTTTAGTGTCTGGTTCTTTGGATGACCACCTCAAACTGAACGGCCTGCTGTGTTTGAAAATCAACTTTTTTACTGATTAACAGTTGCACTTGTGTTAAAGAATAAATCAGATGTGTTTAGTAAGGTTTGCCTTTCTTCACAGCCTGTTTATCAGCATTAATGCTATTACTATTCTTCAGTTTCTCTGCTGTTGTATTCCATGGTTTCAGGGGCTCCATTTGTATGTTTGTTTTCCCTTTGGGATTATTATAATGTAACCAGCCAATTGTTGCATCAATTGCCCTGTTTGGCTTTCTGCATCCCACGACACTTGCACTCTCCCAGTCTTTGGAGCTCCTTAGCTGCTATGCCCATTATAATCAGGTGTAATCTCCAGGCCTCAGTATAATGAAGGAGAAGTTTTGTATCAGTAGAGTGATCCAGCTCCTTCACAAAAATTATCACCTCCTTGGTTCTGTCAGCATAAATTCACATGGAATATCACTCTCTATGATAGCTTTACTGAAATGGTCCTAAGCATTTTTGACCCATTGAAAACAATAATAACTGAAGTATTTAAGATAAGGAAAAAGAGCTGGTTGCTGCTACTCCTTAAACAGCCCCACTGGAACCAGAATGTCACATCTTGATGTGTTTTCCTCTTATGGTAAGTATTCCCATCTTAAAATGCTGGGAGCTGGATGAAGGATTTCTGCCTTTGGCATCTTACTAAGAATTTAGAAATAGGCTACTTGTTGCAAATTTCATCTGCCTCTTAGGTTTAAACCTAAATCCAAGAGGCACATAGAGGATGTTCAGCTGTGAGACAACTTGATTACATTGAAGAGTGCTTGTAACTACAGGGCTGTTAGGCTATATGTTCCTGCTTAACAGCCTTTTGGTCCATCTATTAGTACTGAACTTCCATGGAAACATAGCACTTTGTACTCACTTCAAAAATGTGATGTAGAACAACTTTGCCGCATGATTTTGAACCTTGTGTCACATCACAACTTTGTCTACCAGTGATCATAAATAAGACAGGAGGTACATCCTAGATGACAGGCATGCATTCATAGAGACACAACTGTATAAATTGCTACTTGATAATCTTCCTTTGTGTTTAGATTAACACCACTGTAATCCACGATTGCCTCCGATATCACAAAGCTTTGTGCACCTGTAGAGAACACCAACATGCTTATACCAACAGTTACCCAGAGGTTTAGCTTATCTGTTAGAGTTCTGAAACAACTGCTAATCGAAATTTCTGATCCATTCGTAAGCTCTGTTTGTGAGTTTGTTTTTAAGTTTCTAAGTTGAGGAATAGGAATGAAGGAATAGCAAAAAATTCCAGTTTGCTTTTTTTCCGCCTTCACTGATGTTGTACTCTTCTCCAGAAGAATATGGATATCACTGAACAGAACTTCTTTCCTGATTCAGATTTAAAGACTGCAGTCAAAGGACATCATTGCAACCGGCTGGCAGTGGAGCAGTCAGTAGTCACAGCCATGTGTTGCTTAAGCAGGGCATGGGAGAAGTGGCCATCCCAGGGTGGGCTCCAGCCTCAGAGATTGCACCTCAGTAGTAGTCACCTGGAAAATACTAAAAAATAATGTTATTACTTGAATTCTACTCCATGGCCTTGATGACTAACTCAGGGTCTTAGAAAGGTCTTGACCACTACACCATGTCCTCTTAAAATAGGCCATACAAGCTTGAAATAAACAGGGATCACACTTTTATTTTCAAAAGAGCTCTTTGGAAGATGACAAGCTGTTACAGTCCTGACCACTCTTCCCTATGCTCTCTCATTTCAATCATTCATATATGAGAAAGCCGATCCGGTTTCCTTCCTGCCTGCAACCTCACCCTCATATTTCTGTCTAGGGTTTAGTGTATTGGTGTTGTCTGAAGGAGCGGGCAGGGTTGGTCAGGAGAGCTGTATTCCCTTTCTATTGTCAGTAGTTCACCATGAACTTGTACACACTGAACTCTTACTAAGCCAGAGACAACAGGAACATCTTGTATTATATATTTAGGAAACTCACTGGGAAAAGAAAGGAGTCAGTTGCAGTCTTTTCAACAGAGGTAACTTATGACCTTTCACAGAATAAAATACTGCTGATGGAACACAGACAAGAGACCAGGTCCTCTTCTCCCATGAGTACTAAATGTTAGAGATTTCATTATTTTGGCCAAGAAATTTCAAATTTTTCCACAAAATAGGATAGTTTCAGCAAGGTTTGTTTTCCAGTCTGCTCTGGCTAATGCTTCAGGCATCTTTTGGGGGGCATGCAATGAGCCTTCAACACCATGCTATTTATAGGAATGAAACAGACCTAGGTCTCCCACACTTGCTCTGAAAATTTAAAAAAATTAAATATGTATAAAAAGGATGAAGGGAGAGGTTTTTTGTCTCCTCCTGTACCTATGAGTAAGAAAAACCCACTGCAAGAAACCCTCTCTTGCAATATTAACAGATCTCAGATTGCATCTACTTCAACAGGTCCTAAGACATTTAGAGGAACATTAGTCTTTTGTGTTAGCTACATTCTCAACTGTTCAGATGTGTTAATGCTGAGGCATATCTAGACATGCCAAGAAGCAAAAATTTAGAGAACTGGGAAGTACTAAAAGAAAAACAAACAAGAGCAGTTACAGAGTTTTTGTATTTCCAATAGCAGAAAGCAAAACCCCAAGAATTTTAGGATTTCAATTTTGGCCATAAATAGCTGCTACTTACGCTTTATTTCACAGAATCACAGAATAAGCTGAATTGGAAGGGACCCTATGGGATCTCTGAGTCCAGCTCCTGGCATTGCACAACACTATCCCAGTAGTCACGCCATGTGCCTGAGAGCATTATCCAAATGCTTCTTGAACTCTGTCAGGTTTGGTGCTGTGACCACTTCCCTGGGGAGCCTGTTCCAGTGCCCAACCACCCTCTGGGTAAAGAATCTTTCTCTAACATCCAGCCTAAACCTCACTTGGCACAACTCCAGGCCATTCCCTCAGGTCCTGCCTGTCACTGTCACCACAGAGAAGAGATCAGTGTCTGCCTCTCCTCTTCCCCTCATAAGGAAGCTGCAGACTGCAATGAGGTCTCTGCTCAGTCTCCTCCAGGCTGACCAAGTGACCTCAGCTGCTCCTCACACGGCTTCCCCTTGAAGCCCTTCATCATTTTTGTTGCCCTCCTCTGGACACTGTCCAATAGCCCAATATCTTTTTTTATTATGGCACCCAAAAGTGCCCCCAGCACTCGAGGTGAGCCCGCCCCAGTGCAGAGCAGAGCAGGACAATCCCCTCCCTTGCCCGGCTGGCGATGCTGTGCCTGATGCCCCCCAGGACAGGGTTGGCCCTCCTGACTGCCAGGGCACTGATGACCCATGTTCAACTTGCCACGGATGGGGACACCCAGGTCTCTTTCCCCAGGGCTGCTTTCCAGCGTCTCATTTCCCAGTCTGTTTGTACATCCAGGGCTGCCCCATCCCAGGTGCAGAATCTGGCACAACAATCCCTTGTTGAACTTCATATGGTTGATGATTGACCAGCCATCTAATTTCTCAAGGTCTCTCTGCAGGGTCTCTGCCTTCGAGGGAGCCAACAGCTCCTCCCACTTTTGTATCATCTGCAAACTTGTTTAGTATCCCTTCCAGCCCCATGTCCAAGTTATTTATGAAGATGTTGAAGAGGACAGGGCTGAGGATGGAGCCCTGCAGAACCCCACTAATGACAGGTCACCAATCTGATATCACTCTATTCACTGTAATCCTTTGTGCCCAACCTGTGAGCCACTTGCTCACCCATCACAAGAGGTGTTTATCCAGCTGTGTGCTGGACACTTTGTCCGGAAGAATCCTGTGAGAGACAGTATTGAAAGCTTTACTGAAATCCAAAAAGATCACATCATCTGGCTTTCCTTATCAACTAGACTGGTTACCTTGTTATAAAATAAAAATCAGGTTTGATACGCAGGACTGTCCTCTCGTGAAGCTGTGCTGGCTGTGGCCCATGACTGCATTGTCTCTCAGGTGTTTCTCAATACCTCCCGAAATGATCTTCTGCATAACTTTAGCAGGTACTGATGTGACACTGACAGGCTTGTAGTTTCTGGGGTCCTCCTTATTGCCCTTCTTGAAAACTGGGACAATGTTTGACAGCTTCCAGTCAGATGGGATGTCTCCACATTCCCAAGACAGATCAAAAAATAATTGAGAGAGGTTTTGATATGCCCTGCTTCATGGAGTTTTAGTCTGATACTTTATCTTTGTAAGATTTGGTCCTATGGTTGGCAATTCTTCTCAAAAATATTTCTAGAGTAGGCTTTTAAAAAGAATTTAATACATCTGCTCTAAAGTCTTTGGACTACAGCTTCTGAGGTTTATATGAATCTTTCAATATGCTCAGCATGTTTCTTAGTCTATTCTGAAAGGTGAATTATTCTACATAAGTTTTCCATGGAACAAAAAGACACTATTTGTTTCCATAGCAAAATCATAGTTTCTTTTCCAGTAATCAGTTTGCATATTTGTACTCATGACAATCTGTTTAAAAGTATAAGAAATAAAGTGTGGTAGCCAAAATAAAATGAAGGGCAGTTAAACTATAAATAGATTGCAGAAGACACAGAGGAGAAGGTACAAAGTAGGCTTTAAGTTTTAAAAATATTGTAAATGAGATTGGTTGGTTGGTTTTTTTTCAAATCGATCAGTTATTTTCAGAGAGAGACCAAGAATTGTCCGAAATAAAACCAGAATTGTGGATCTCATCCTTTGTGTAATTGTATTGTTTGAATTAGTGCCACACTTCAGAACAATTACAGCCATAAATTATAAAGGACCGCCCTTCCTCATGCATGGAATGTAGCTAACCAACACAGGAATTTTATTTTCAAAGTGAATATTCCTCTGAGCAACTTTTCATTCACCATAGCTGTTGAATCTCTATTTCAAGATTCATAAATTTTGAACATGATTATGAGCAAATAATGAAAGTTAGGGTCACTTAACTCTTCAAAACCTTAGAGCACCTGCTGTCAAGTACAACCATCAGGTACCCATCAGCAGCTTCTGAGAAGGAGCAACTGACAGCTCCAAAACGAGATTTGAGGTTACAGGTAGCCCATGAGAGATTATAACATGATTCACTCCAGTCACACAAAAGACAATTTTTTAATAGTGATGTCAGCTGAAGTTTGCTGTTTTACAAAATGAAAAGCCAAACAGAAAAACCCCAGCATGCAAGGATCAGGCTGCACCAGCAGAGACCAGGCTCTGTGCTTACAGCTGAGGGCGATACAGGCAATCTGTTACAGCTTTTGAAGCCAGAAGGCTTGCTTCAGGCTTGGCTTAAATTTACTGCAGGGAGGGCTGATTTAGGTCTGGTTTTGGGAGACCACATGCCCTTTAGTTAGGAGATGATGCACATATTTAAACTGTCTGCTTAATGCTTTGTTTTGAATTGTATTGTAACACATCGAGGAGGGGACTAAAGTGAAGCTCCTGGTTTAGAGCATGAGAGTAATGGATTTTTATAAAACACCTTACAGTACTTCAAATTAAAAAGCTTTGGAGGGCAGGAGAATGGGCTGGAGTCTCAGCCAGTTTGCTGACCTCCACTCACACAAGTTAGAGTCAATCTTCCCTTCAGGCTATTACAGGTACAACTACTCTTGTAATTGCTACAGAGATGTGTGTGACCAGGCCATGCAGTGGAAACGTGGAAAGAGGCCTCCAAGGTCAAGTAAGCAATAGTAACGATTTTATTGATTACTAAATTCTAAGAAAGGAAGTATTACAGGATCACTGGACTGGAAGGAATCTCAAGAGATCTTCTAGTCCATCCTGTTCATCATAACAGCTCAACAGCTAAATCTAGGTCACTCCCAAAGACTGTTTTTCTAACCTGTTCTCAAGGAAGATCTGTCTTCCAGCTTCAGATGATGGAGATGTTCTCGTGCTATCTATCCCAGTTGCTTCACTGCTGTGGTCACCACAAGATGTTTTTCCATCCTGAATATTTCTTGTTAAGGTTTACTTCGGTGGCTCTTCCCATGCTATATTTATGCAAATTGTTATTCCTTCCTCAAAAGCTTAATCCATATTCACTGTTACTTTGTAGTCCTGAGAATTAAGTAGCTGATGAATTTGAACACAAATATAAGAAGTGTATCCAGTTTCCTTAATGCTGAGAACATATATTTCACTGGTACCATTTATGCAGGAGTGACTACAAGTAGCATATGCTTCCCCCATCTTTCCATAGCTGTGCTTTACATTGGAAAAGATTCCTCTTTGATATTTGCAGCTGCAGAAGCAAGCAAGCAAATAAGACTCAGATGCATGAGTGAGGAAGTGGATCAGAGGAAATAATCTCAGGCTGATTAGATAGCAGCAACACATTGAATAGAGAAGAGGGAAAAGGTTGTTTGTTTTTTTTCCTCTGAAAGATCCAAAGATGATAGCATTAAAATTGCAAAACATGACAGAAAAATATGATATATTTGAATTCACAGAGGAGAACATCCCATCATAATGCAGGGATTGCCTGCATGTTCCATCACATGACAACCCAAATGATCCTATGATTCAGTGACAATGGCAGTCCTTTCCTATTAACTGACATAAGCCTTTCATGATTAATATTCAGTTTCTTGTCACATGGGCAGGCAGGACAGGGACTGGTGGAAGTCAGTTCCTATATCTGTGGGGATTCCTGGTGATGTGAGTAGGAGGATTAGAGCACGACCATTACCAGCCTGCTCAGAGGAGTCTGTTGAGCTCCCATGGCAAACAGTTGTTACTTGTTGCATTGCACAATGAAATCTTACTAGATCAATAAGAGTATCCAGAGTAGCAGCCTTGCAGAACAGATTGCATTGATTTAGTGGGTTTTGCCAACTGGTTGAGCCCTAGGTACTTGTACCCGCAAAATTTAATCAATGGGATACTCGAGATTTCTGTATCTCTTATACTTATAGGGAGCTTATAAGAAAGATGGGGGCAGGTGCCTGTAGCAATCAAACAAGGGATAATGGTTTTAAACTGGAAGAGGGATGATTCAGAGTACATATAATGAAGAAACTTTTTAAAATGAAGGTGATGAAACACTGGAAGTGGTTGCCCAGAAAAGTGGTAGATGCTCCATCCCTGAAACTATCAAGGTCAGGTCAGACAGGGCTCTGAGCAGCCTGAGATAGTTGAAAGATGTCCCTGATCATTGCAGGGGATGGACTTTCAGAGGTCCCTTCAAAGCCAAACCACTTTATGACTCTATGATATTCCACAGTGGAAAAAGACTCTATATAAAACTAAATCGTATTATCATAACTTTCCCCCGACTGATATAAACGGATCAGCTGAGAAACAAAACTTTGGTGGTTCCTAGATTTATAAACTAAACAAGTCCTATGCTAGTAAACTTTCTGTCTTCCAAAATAGGGTGCCCAAACTCTGGTTACTAATTTGCTTTTACGTGGATGCTTTATCACACTCTAAGCTCCAAAAAGCCCTGCTCTCCAAGCAGTTATGTTTTCAGTTTCTGGTGCAGCATTGTGCCTGTGACTACTGGCTAACCTTGAGATTTTCTCATCCTGTTCTTATTCTCTATGATCACGACAGACAATATTTGATGACTTCTCAGGTTCATGAGCATCCTGCTTATTCAGGCTGGATTTCTGGCTCAGTTTTCATTTGCTGTAATAAGATGTTAATCTGAGTTCATTTCAGGAGATTCTGAACGAGAGGTATGATCACCTTTCTTGCAAGCTAAAGTAAACAGTTGAAGTCAACTTTTTGAATCCCTAGGAAATAACATACACTCATGACAAATTAAATGAAGTGCTCTCTTAAAAAGACCTACTTAAATTCTGGTTTGTGTGTGTGTGTGTGAATTATCTTTGCAGCTCTTATTATGCTATCTTTTATATATGTTCTAGCAGTAAGACTATTGCAAGTGCTCTCTGACTGTCATCAGGGCTAGTTTCCAGGTGTTTCATACCGGCCAAACTGAAAGGTTATTTAATTTCTGCAAAGCTGGTAGTGGACTAGCCCTTTTCTTGAACCTGAGGCAGCAGGAGTATAAATACTCAAATAAGTACATTCCTACGCCCTAGAAGGTGTTTTGTGTATTGTTGCCAATCAGTACAGTGTATAAGTAATCAGGCAGTCACAGTACCATCAATACTGAACTCCACAAATCTGACGATGTACAATTAATACAGGACTGTTTGACATCTCTTCTCTGCTGACTTGACTCTCTCAATGTCTGGCAGAAGCCTTTGGTTCAAAACGTTGAAAACTCAATACATGTTTATTTTTGCAGACAGTAATGCTGAAGCAGGAACACTCAGAGGCCATGTTCAGCTTTCTGGTAGCAGGACATATTCTATTGAATAGCCGTGCACATGTTCTACCACTGTAGCAATTGTTTGACAGGATGCTTTCAGAACAAAGGGACTCTACAAATATCCTAGTCCTCAAGAATGTATGTTACCTCTCAGACCAATTCTTGGCAAGAAATTGATAAAAGGAAGAAGATACTTGTAATTTCTTCATTCAGGAAAAATTCAGGTCTTCTTGGATTTCACTGTTAAAGTAAATTGAGAAGAGCAGAGATTAAATTTTCTGTTAGTTTTGAACAACTGTTGAGTAAAGCTATTGATAGCCTAGAACACTTGCTATTTTTTAAAATTTTGAAGAATGCAATATGCTGTTTCAAGGCTAGCAACCCTTTTTTTTCCAGCAGTAACCTGTTACAGATCTATCACAAAATCAGTTTTTTCCCAAAATTTGATTGTATACAACTGACCATCAGCACCATCTAAGCCCCTCTGTCACCTAAACCAGATTTCTGCTCCGAAACAGCTACCAGCTCCATTAAAAATCCTTAGTTATTGCTAACATCTAGGCTGTCATTTCCTTAAAGGAAGTATTATTTCTGAGCTCAAACACAGCCAGTGTTAGCATTAAGTCCTTCAGGCATGACTTTCTCCATGGAAGTTTATCAGTGAGAGACTTGCAGCAGGTAGTTCATTTTCCATTAAATAATCTCTACATGAAAGGGCATCCTTTACTTCTCACCACAGAAAAACCTCCACAAGAAAAAACTGAAGAGAATCACTGCTCAGATAAATTAGTTTCCTGGTCACTCCCTACTGATATGATTTCTGAGGCAGGACAGTGCTATAACAACATAAGTTTTGATGACTTCGAGCTACCCTGGGATTCCATCTTGCTAAATTTAATTAAGTGGATTACTGACATATACCATAAAAATTAATTTCTTTTCCAGGGAAATCACTTATGAAATGAGACATTTTTTACTGTGACTATGTGAACAAGTTCCTCAACAAGTAAGAAAAGGAAGGAATTCAATGTCATCATTGCAGAAGTAGGCAAAAAAAAAAAAAAGATGGTGGTGGTGCAGAACGTAACAGATAGCTCCATATAGACCAGTTAACCAGACCTAGTCTGGCTGTCTTTGCAGAGTGCTGTTTTGTGACCTATAGTGAAAATACAAGACCAGGTCTCTTTTATAGGGACCCAGGAGACTGAGGGCATAACTGGGAACTCCAAGACTTCAAGCAGAAAATTCCTACTGTATATTTATTAGTTATCATACATCAGAGATCCATAACTCCCTGCTATGAAGTCTGTGATCTTACAAGAATACTTGTTGAGTACAAAGCTGACGAGTCTCCACATCAGTTTAATTGCTGGATATTAACATTTCTCTTTTAGTAACTGTGCCTAAAGCAGTTTAAAATGATTAATAGGTCTAACAGAAAACAGATCCACTTTCACAGACCCACAAGGTGACAGATGCTAATAACTGTATCCAAGGGATCTTATTCCATGTTTCTTGTTATAAGCAATATCATTAATTCCATTCTGTGCCACCTGCTCTTTCCCTTCTGTATGGGGTCAAATTTCAAAATAGATAGGATATCTACTTGTATTGCACACCAGTATTTCCCAGACTTTCATCTGCCTACAGTGTGAAAATTCAGGCTTGCAAAACCAAATACACACCGACTTTGCTTACTGATGACTTAACTCCTATGTCCCAGAGCTACCAAGTGCAAAAAAAAGGAATAAAATAAAAATAATGAAAGTCCAGGTGCTGAAGTGTGTTTATATTATCAGCTTTGTCTAATTGGTTCAATTAAAAAAGTGTCTGTGTATGAGAGAGAATAAGGGAATACTAAAGTAGTGTTTTATTAATTTTTTTTTACTTGTTTTCAGATTAAATCTTTGAAACAGGGCTAAGTATCTAATTTTATTTAGCAGCACACTGGAAATTAAACCTCAAGGAAAGTGCATGTAAAATGCAATTATAAATAGGTATGAATAGGTCTCAGTAACCTTCAAAGAGGATAGCCACAGATTTTCTTAGTTAAATACTGTAAATAGTATTGAGAGATGAGAATGCATTACAGATTGCATAAAGCATAACAGTGGAATCTGAATACTGTGAATAATTTTTAAACAAGCTCCTGGAAAACCTAACATTCTTTAGCAGAAATCTGTATGTTACACTGTTCAATAATATGTTTCAAAATAACATTTACATTTTATCTTTGAATGTAACAATGTATATTCTTTAAAACTCAGCAAAATACAGTGCCTATTTACTTCCCTTCTTGTTGTTAACGAGCTCCATATGTTTATGCATGATCACATTTTCAACGGCAAACATTCCAAGTATTTTGCAGGCCCGAGAGTACTGGAATTGATGAATTATGTTATTGTATTTTGGGACATGGCTATCCCACAGGGAAAAGAAAATATCTGAGGATCTTCCTGGCTTCTTCCCAGCCTCCTGAGGGAAGCGGGAGAAGAATAACGTCTGGACAGTCCCACTGTGCATGCAGAGTTCTAAGTCAGAATTGCAGAAGGAGGTGGGGCAATCTCAGAACAGTTTCATACCCACAGTCTTTGTGCATCTTGCTCCTGCGGAAGTCCTACAAGGGTCCGGAAGAAGGCAGATAGCTAGAGTGCTGCTTGTCCTAAGTTCCCAGTTCAGGAAGATGTTAAGGGTTCTCTCAGAACAAATTAGAGTCTCACAGCTGGAACTCCATCAGCAGTAAACAAAACTAACACCTTGAGAAGATGCCACATGCCCTCTTCATAAGCACTTCCCTGGGTCCTGTGACCTCATTCCTGTGCATAGTGAGTAGGTGGCACATTACTGGAGCCAGCTGTCCCACAGTAAGATCTAGGAACAAAGGACTCGGTTTTGGAGTGTGTGCAGCTCTACTCGCAAGGCAGGCTGGAGAAGTTTTCAGTGATGCCAACTTTTCTCATTAGCCATTTGGGCCACTAGCTGGGTCTCTTTAATTGAGCATCATGCCATCTGTTGGACAGTAGTGAACCATTAGAATCTGCATGGGTTTCTCACTGTATCTCTGTAATTTATATAAAACTTTTACCTTGCAACTGGGATTGATTACATCAGGCTGCTCTAGGTTTTAAGCTTCAGGGTTGATACAGAGTTCATGAATTAATTTATGCTATACTAATTATTTCCATACCCCTGATTCTCCATTAACTTTAATTAATTTACAAGGTTGATGGCCTTTTTGTGCACACATACAGACACACAAATATATTACATTTACATGCACAAATGTACATCACTCCTTATGAAATTGTTTTTTCCAGCATTAAGTCTCATTTTTAAAATTATTTCACCTATACTAATATGTATATCTTTTAAATAACCAAGAAATGAAACCAGACTGCTCAGTCTCTAACTAAACCTTACTTAAAATTTCCTACATGTTTGCAATTTTCGTTTGTTCCTTCCAGCGCCTCTCTCTTCCCCCTCCTAAGGAAGTTTAGGTAAACATATTTGGAATATTTAATCTACTATAAAAATGGCATTATTTTTCTTTGCACCAAGAACGCTGCTGTAATCAAGTTTGATCTTGTCACTTTAATTGCAGGCTCTAGGGATGATGACTAACTTTCTGACACTGTATATAGAGCTATCAACATGTAGTATTCAAAAAGCTTGTTTTGTTAATCAGTGCTTTTTACCCTTTACATACAAAGGCCTAGAGATAGCTGCATGCCCAACAACCTTTAAAGTCCATTTCAAGCACAGGTTTGGAGATTAACATTTAAAAAAGTCTTTTCTTCCTCTCCCAGAGTTCATAAGCCAGTATTGTATCATTTTTACTCAAGAGCATTTTTAACTTACCACTACTTTGCAAGACTTTAGGGAAGTAATTCAAGACCAAATCTCTGAAATAAAAAATTGGCCACACTTTTTTAAAATAGATTTGTATATGCTGAGGTTAGAAATTTTTTGAATGGCAGTTTTGACTTCAGTACCTTCTTGGATTTTCCCTTCATCTTTCTTCAAATGTATGTCCTCACAATACGTATATCCATTGTTATTCACGCACTCTCATAAGAGCACCTTGGCCTTTTTCTTGAACATGGAAAGAACAACAGTCACCATGGTATGAATACCATCTCTTCCTTTCCTTTCAGTGGACCTGATTCAGCATTGATCACAGAGGCTCAGATATACCCAGTGTTTAAGAAAGGTGCATGGGCTAGGCCTGCTCATTTCAAATTCTCACTCTTCTTACTCTTTTCACTCACTGGCTGAAATACTTATAGGACAAAAGGACTTTAAAACACTGTAAGGACTCCCTTTTCATAATTTACAACAAATAGTTGTTTTTCTACACACAGATTTTGCTTTTTATTTCATTGCCTTTTTTATCTCCTGCCCTTGCCCTTGCATTTGTTCTAACTAGCAAAGATCACAGATCTCCTTTCCACTAAGTGCCATCATCTCAACTAGACGCTGAAAACTGTCAAGTTCGACATCGTATTGTTTGAGAAGTAACAGTTGGGTTATTCACACTGCTGAGGAGCTTGCTCCTCTGTAGGAATAGAGGCACTTTACAGGAAGACAAAATCTGCAAGAATGTAGACCATCATCTCTACTTCCATTCCTCACCTACCTCTGTGACCGACGGCACTAAACATAAGTAGCCCCATAAATACTGTTTCACTCTTTACATGTAAAGCATCAAAGGCTTTGTATTGACCTCTCAGCACAGTCTCTGCATTTATCTGGTTAGGCCTTTTAGCTGGTGTTAGCTGTAGCACCAGTTGCCTGATGGGCACATGCCTGCTGCCTTCCTAGGCTGGCTTCAGCCTGGGAGTGCAGAGGTCTTGGGGTTGGCCCTCCTACATAGTCACTACAGGACACTCTGGGGCAAGGAGGCTGGGGGAGGGCTGCACTTAATTTTCAGTGTTTATTTTGGAAGAAGTAACAACGCAGTGGCCTACGATGAGGAAACATATAAAAATAGCCAATTAAACATTAATTGGTCTAATAATACATTCCTAGCTCTACCCTAGTTTGTGTACCTTCCTGCTCTGAACATGATTTTGAGTGTAACCACCTAGCACACTGTGGCTCTGAGAGCAGTTCATGTGTACAGATATTCCAGAGATAAAAGCACCTGCTCAGAACTATTAGAAGTTGTCAGGCTTACCTGAGAAAAGACATCACTGAGAACCACCCATGTTGTAGTCAGAAAGAGAAGAGTTAGCAACTAAAACTTATCCTTAACTAGCAAATAATCTAACAATACTGAATATTCACAGTCACACATTGATTCTTGGGAAAGGAAACAGAAAAACCTGAACAGACGCAGAAGACCTGACTGGCTAGAACAAACACAACTTAAAACTGAAATATTACAAACTTATTACTTACCCCTCAGGCCCCAGAATCAAGGGACTTCAAACAGAAAACTTGCTTTCAGGTTGTAACAGCATTCATTTCTTCCCCTCATGACTTTGAGGAAAAGCTGACAATTTTAACAAAGTTTTAACAATGCAGAAATGTCTAGTGTCCTCCAAAGAACCTGTGCCATGCTCCTGAAAATAAATTTGATACTCATCCATCATCTTTTGGATCTGATACACAGGTGTGTAATGCCTACCTGTTTTCTGTACAGACACGAGTTTTTTGATAACTCTCTTTTTATCCCCAAGATAAGGGATGCTACAATTCCATTTTTTGGTGATTGGAAACAGTTGTGGTAGAATAAACTGTCATTATTACCTGTGTCTTTGAAAGGGATGAAAAACCACTGTCACACAGCTGGTAATAGAGAATCAATAAATGAAATAGAAGTTAACAGGAAATCCATTTCCTGTTTTGGATCCAAGTTTCTTTTTGATCTGTCAGGGAAGACAAATATCATGGATTGAATAAAGTAAGAAAGACAGAAATGGTTGGCAAGAGTAATAATATTATGAAATAGAGTAATATCAAGTAATCCACGTTTAGTGGAATATTGGCCATATTTTAATCTTGAGTCACCTGGAATGGGATTTTGGGCTATCACAAGCAGAACAGTCTAAAGTCAGGGAATTTTAACTGAAGAAGTCAATGACCACGTGTTGTCCATTGCTTAGTTTCTCTTCTGGGTTTGTTCCTTCAGTAAGTACGTCATCAGCATAGTGAAAAAGTTCTCCAGAGATGTGGTTGCTACGGTTTCATGGGCAATACCATGGCAGGTAGCAGGACTCTTTACTTCATGGGGGCATCTGGTTCCCAGTGTAGAGCGTACTGCTCTGGGAGAAGGCAAATGGGAATCTCACTTCTCTGGCCAGAGATTTTAAAATAAACAAACAAAAAAAAAAGACATTTGCAACACCATTTGTAGCATAACAGGTATATTCTTTGGGCTCTAGCTCCAAGAATGGTTGTACCATGTCCAAAATTACGGCATCTAATGGATGAGACCTAGATCAAAGGCAGTTGTTAACCATCATTCTGCAATGTTCTTCTGAACAGGATAAACAGGTGTAAGGCACACACATTTTGGACACAAACTGATGTTTTCTGAGAGAATTAGCTGATTTTGAAATTTCACTGCAAGACCCTCAACTGGTTTAATACTGCTTTGACAAATTACTTCGGCTCTCAGTGATGGTAACTGTGTCTTCCTGAGCACATGGAGGCAGAAGATTTATCATCTATTCCAAAGACCCAAACCAGTATTTCCTGGCATTTTGATTGCTTCGACCTCACAATTTGTGTGTGTGTGTCTGTGTATGTAATACACGTATATTACATGATGTGCCAGTGTAATATAATGCAAAAAGAAAACTTTGAATAGAATATGGAATTACAGTAACCATATGTGGAAAAGCTAGAAAAGACAAATTTTTAAAGATTTCACTAAAAAACAGCCAACACTTATGCAGCAAGAGGGAGATTTTTCAGTGGTGCCTGTGTATTTTTCCCAGGTTGTGCAATGGATTCTTTTACACTCTGTATTTTTAACATATTTTAGCTTTATTTTGATTGCCTCAGGTTTCAAGGGATTTTGTCTGAGATACCCTTTCTTTGCATCATCTAGAGGGAACAAGAAGGAGAGTGTTTTATCCTGTAAGTCTGTCTACAGTGGTCAAGAGAATAAATCCCGGTGGCAGCAGGAGCATCAGGAACAGTGTCAGTAGGTGCAGGGGTACCAATCTCACCTATTTGAACCAAAGGTTTCTTCCACTAGAGTCAGACGCTTCTCCCCCAGTGCCTGCCTGCCACAGGCCACAGCCCTGAGAGGTGTAGGTACCCCTGTTTTGTGTAGAGAGTTGTTTCTCTCTGCCACCAAAGAGTGTGTCTCCAGCCTCCAGCAGGTTTCAGTTTCTTTTGGAACTGTGTTTTGACAGGAACACCATGTGCCTCAGATTGGATAAAGTTTCTGCATTTCTGTGTGCGACGGGTAAATTTTTTTTATACGATTTTTGTTTTCCACCGTTGTTTTCATGTGCCTCAGGGTTTTCGTGTTTTCATGTGCCTCTGGCTAAATTGTCTCACAGCCTGCAACGTAGGCTCATTCCATAGGCACAGTTCCTCGCATACCATTTTCCGTCTTTAAAAAATGGGGCTTAACTCTTCTATTCAGGCTAAACGT